>VZTL01066370.1:35797-49778 GCA_013400535.1 Scopus umbretta | reverse complement strand
AGGTTGCCCACAGAAGTTGTGGAGTTTCCATCACTGGACATAATCAAATGCCATCTGGACATGGTCCTTTGCAGCCTGTTCTAGATGGCTCTGCTTGAGCAGTGGAGTTGGACCAGATGATGTCCAGAGGTCTCTTCCAACCTCAACCTTTCTGTGATTCTGAGAACCCATTTGTAGATCAGAGGGTCCCTGACTAAGGCAAGTGAGATCCATTCTTTCTTTCAAGCAAGTGAAAAAATTAGGATACAGGGTTCTGACGTAACTTCAGGATTACTGTGTTTCCAATGTTATGCCTTAGAGAATAAATTTGCCTTCATGATACTGGAAGGGAATAATTGTTTTCTCAAGTAATTGTTTCTCTACAAATATCTGTATGAGGAACATGCTGACATAAATAATTTAATCTTTCACATACTTTCTAGTAGTCCGTAAAGTCTAGTTATACAGTAGACCATGAAATTAAGTTACCACTAGGCACAAAAGGAAAAACTGGCTGTGCTGTTATCACACAATGAAGAGAGCTATCACATCACCTTTTGCTGGTCTAAACTTGAATATCATCACAATATGGAGAGTTTGTGTTTTCTTGTATCTGTGAGTGGCTGTAATTAATGCAAAACTTGTATAGTATAATGCCTATAAATCAGATGCCAGGACAGAAAGAAAAGTGTCTAGTTTTAAAAATCACATGTTGTCACAGCCTGAAATATGAAATATGAATGCCCTATAAGCATAATTTAAAATGCCTTTTAAAGCATTTTTTTTTTTTTTTTACATGCATTAGTGTATGGCAGGGAAGGAAGAAACAATTGTATGAAGTGGGTTATGCATAANTATGGCAGGGAAGGAAGAAACAATTGTATGAAGTGGGTTATGCATAAATGAGTTACATCTACGTGGACCAAACATAATAAGTGATGAAAAAAAAAGACTTTTCCTTCCACCCTTACATTCCCTGTACCATTCTGCAACTTTTCTACAATTGAAAATTAGTTGAAGGAAGTCTAGGGAAATAAAAGAGAAAGTAAATAGTACCCCTGCAGTACTATAGCACACAGTAGCAAACATTGGAAAAGGAGAAAGGGAAGATTAAAAAAATACAAGAAAAGGAAAGGTAGCATTTATTAAATGGATTTTTTTTTCCAAAACAGAAAAGTGTGTGAAACAAAGTCTTCCCACAGGAAATGTTACATGGAAAATGTGGATATCCTCTAGGAATTAATAACTTTTTTCACTATCTAATATCTCCAGAATATTTTACCCAGAGAACCCTACATAATGCTTATAGCCAATTAATCTCATAATGTGTCTTTGTAGATTTCTGTTGTGGCATCTGCATAATTCTGCAGGAAGTGCACTAGGGTCACTTCCCAATAAGGTACTGGAACATATAGATAGGCTTGTGTACTTGAACAGTTACCAAGGTGTCCAGGCACAGACACCTGATGAAGGGTCTATGCTGAATGTGTTCTCAGCTTAGCCTGTAACTGTCGGGTGACCCTGAAAAAAACATTAATTTTTGCCACCCAACTTCTTATGACTTGGTTTCCCCAACACAACAGTGCAGGTAACCATTTAATTTGATGAAGAACAACATTGTGGCCCGTGCACAAGAGCCCCGTGGGGATTGTTATCACTGCAGGAGTTACCTGTGCCCTTTGCTGATGGCTCTCTCGGGGGAAATGCTGAACAGCATATATCTCCTATAGGCTCGAGGAAAGCAGCAAACACTCAGCTCTCCAATAGGATTTTTTTTCCTTCTTTTTTTTTTTTTTTTTTTTTTTTTTTTTTTGCCTCGAGGTCTTCAAGATTTCAGGTTCACCTTCTTAACATCTTTGCTGCAAATAATGTAGGTTGGAAGCTAACTTGAAAAAACCCAACATAATATNAAAAGATTTAATCTCCAGCAGGGTATGTTTTACAGTGTACATTCAGAAATTAATACTGCTGAAGTTTGATTCAGTAACATCATAGCCTGTGAAAATTAATTTACATTATTTGACAATTTAAGATAAATCTTAAAGCAAGCACATCTACCTGTAGGGGTTTTGTAACCATGGAGTTAAATGATATTCTGAAAGAAAGCTTTAGAATGAGGAGACATATCAGACCTTGCTGAAAGGGCCTAGGAAAATTGAGCTACAGGAGGAAGAAAACCCAGGTAAATAAGCTGGGATCACTAGCAGGGAGATTAACAAGTGGCTATTCTGCAATGCTGTTTTCAGGCCATGATTTGCTTGGCTTATCTAGACGGATGGGATTGCATTTTTACCTCAGTATATGAGTGAGGACTGTGCCATTGCAGTCAAAGTTTATGAGTTTTATTCTGAAGACTGCATGGTTGGCTGATGAATGTAGTATATGTTTATATACTGACAAAGATAGAAAGAGGCTGCATTTCTTCACAAGTAAGAAAGCCTGGTCAAAGTTCTGTAACTGAAGTCAAAGCAAGTCCATATGTAAGTGCAGTGAAAGAAAATGAATGCTTCGATTTTAAAGTGTTATATTTACTCGTGTACCATTATAAAGAAAAAAAAGCAGCACTCTAATCAGTATTTTTAAAATGCCTGTTCAAGCCGAATAAAATGCAAAGTGCTGAAATCAGTTATCAGGGTACAGGAGGACAGCAGTTACTTCTGGGCAGTGGCTATGTGTAACTGCATCAGCAACGCATTGATGGGAGTCTGGGTATGCATACTGCCCATTTTCCCTTCATCTCTCCTTCTACACTGGAAGTTAGACAGATTTCTGATCAGGGCAAAATGTGAATATTTGATCCTATATCAAAAAAAAAAGGGGGCTGGATTCTGTGGTCTTTTGAAGGCCTCTCTTAGTCCACTTCTTTATAATTTCCATATTTAAGTGGTACATAGGAGATAACCTATTAAAAAGTATTTTTTGCAAATCAAAGAGGAAAGATCTTTACCTAAAGATATCATTATTATTGTCTGTGAGGATCACTGGCATCTGACTAAGGAATGGAAGGGGGATGGGATGGACAACCTGCCTGCCAGGCTGGCCTGTACAGGATATACATATAGGGAGATAGACACTGCTCACAATAGCTTGACATCAAGTGCTTCACTTTTGCCAGATGGATCTGAAATGCATAACTGTGCAGCAAGCAATCACCATGTTCATTTCTGCCTGATCCAGAAGTATGTTCAGAATCCAGTATCAATTTGCTAATTTAATCAGATGTCACTCAGGCATTTATCATGTTTTGCATTTTACTGGAGTTTAATTTTGCAGGTATTTTGCTTACAAAGTTTAGAAGACTTCTTCTTAAGGACTATGCACTTTGCAAAGACAAAGTTTAAAATTTCTTTCATATACCAGCACAAATAAAATTTCACAACCTGCAACTGAGTTCATGTGTTTGTTTCCAGATGAGAAAAACAAATTAATAAACCTGTTAGTCATTGCTAATGAATTCTATGGCAATTAAAACAGTTATAATTATTAAAGCTTTGGTTCATTTGATCATATTGAATCTCTCTTCCTTCTTGAAAAGAACAGACTGATGCTTGGATCCAAATTCTCTGTCTAACACAGAATTCTTAATATCCTACTGTCTTGAAACCATACTTTATTTGCCTCGTTATTGACCTGTAGATCCATTATAACTGAAAATCAATCTGAATATATATCTTAGTCCTCAACAAGCTAAAATGGCTGAGATTTCTGTCCCAATTTTTCAATTCTTCTACATAGCTCAATAAAGAGCTGTGAAAAAAAACCAAATCTTTTAAGTTTATCAGTGATGGCAAGATAAGGAGCTGAGGATGAAATGGTTTAAGAAAGCTTAAGGAAGAAAAGTGAGTGGGAAAATGGTGCTAAGAACCTGTAAACAAAAAAATATTTTTAATATTTATGTTCTGACTTAGATGTGATGTTGCTCTGTAGACAACTGTATTGTGTACTATATAATTTTACAAGGGAAAAGGCATTTTCTTGTGTTGACTTATTAAATCCTCAAATGGAACAAAAAAAGTTGGACATGGCAAATGATCCTCTCTTATTCATCTTAATGGCAAGTTAATTTTTGACCCCAATTTTGACAGTTTTAAGAGAGAAGGAACTACAGAGAGAAGTGGAATCAGTAATAAATTAGACTGACATTAACAATAGTAGAACTGACATTTTCTTCTATACTTACCACATCCTTCCTGTGCAGTCACTTAAACTTTTTTGTGCTACAGTTTACCCAGCTGAAAAACTTGTACACTTTCTACAGTGATCTTTGCCAGGGTTCCATCTGTGGTTTTCTCCTCCTAAAAGTGAGTGGAGTCAGAGGGGTTGTTTTTGAGCTGCTTGAAAACTTTCCAGCACCTTACCTGCTACTGGAGCAAAAGATGACTAATCACCTTACAATATTCAGATGGCACAGTGAAAGCTCTTGAGAAAAGAGGTAGGATGAAGCCTGTTGATCAAATTTACTAGAATGAATTTTACCCAAAGAAAAAAAAAAAAAAAAAGAGAGGGGTGGAATCCTAGAAAATGAAATAGATTAGAAACCTGCATGCAATTCAACCACAGTGGAGCAAACTTGATCTTAGCATCTTATGAGAAACTAATGGGACTCAGCAATAAAGTATTGTTCACACTCACACATGCATGGCTTAAGATATTATGCCTTTGATTATTCAGCATGATTATTCAGCATACTTCCAAGCTAATTCTGAATTTCATCAGACATCACCTGGTTTTCATCTATGGAAAACAAGTCTGCTGCTTTGCTGACTGGGATTCAGAACAGCAGTTTGCACGAATAACTAGTCAATGTACACAAATTAATGTAAGTTTCTGATTTTATTCAGCTAGTATTTTGGACACCTAAGTATTTCAATAAAAATGGCAAGGTTGTTTTTTCACACATCATGAATTATATCCATCCCATTTTGCAATAGGACCATTTAAATATAACAGCCCTAACAATTTTTGAGACGTAAGTAAAACAGCCTCTTGATAAGGTCAGTTGGAGCAACTAAAATTTAATGGACAATTCCAAAAGACAGCAGTATTTAACTGTCTGAAGGCAATTCTTGCAAGGAAGTTTGTTTCCAGACAGCTTAACTATCTAACAATGAAAGTTCAGGGTTTTTTTCTTTTTTTCATTTTTCATTTTATTTAAAATGAGGACAGATCTGGAAAGACCATAGAAATCCCCCAAAGGAAAAGAGATATATTTAAGAAATAATTCTGATAAAGAATGTATCTAAGATCACTAAATGCTAGATGCATAAGGTAAGGTTTAAGGTGATTAGTCTAAAAATGTATTTATGGCATTTATGTACATAATGTAATAGCATTTATGTATTTATTTTATGTATTTATGTATACAACATGTAATGGCATTTTAGATGTAGATGCACTATTGTAACCAGGGAAAAATAAGAACTGAGCAATGAATAATCACACATTCTGCTACTCCCATAGTTTTTTGGTTTTGGTTGGTNTCTTCCCCTTGTTTTTTTTTTTTTGTTGGTTTTTTTTTTTTTTTTTTTTTTTTTTTTTTTTGTCTTAATTCATTTTAGTCAACTACCCACACTGAGCAGTACCGAATTAACCTGTATGTGAAGCAAAAGGAAAAACACTTTTCGTAAAGCCTGAGATCTTCCTCTCTTCTGCCTTCGTTCCTGTCCCTTTCATCCTCTTCTCCCCTAAAACAGATGTGAGATCTAAGATAAGAGCCTAAGAAGCAGAAAAAGGACTGTTGGCAAATAGTTGGGACTTAGAGGTCAATACATATAAGGGTCAAGTGAGAAAAAGAAAAATCAAGATGAATTAGAAATTACAAAAGAGAGTATAAAGTTCTGGAAGTCGAGGAATGAAGAAGCAAAACCAAAGACTAAAACTGTAAATAGCCACTAAAACAATACTTCAGCTCAGCTTTCTGTCTGCAGACTGATGATGGAAACAAAGGGAAAGCAGGATTGTGAATGGGAATGAGAGGATGAAACTGATACGATCACAGCTGGGCTAGAAGCAGAAATCAAAGGCTACATCTATACTGCAGGGGAAAAGCAAACTTGAGGCACACCATATGTTCAAGATGTCCACTTCCTTTGTATCACCTGTATGTCCTGTCCTGCTACTAAACAATTAAACTGATTTAATTTAGATAAACTAGACGCAGTTCTTTGTCCTGAAGAGGTGATCATGTTGATTGTTGCTAAAGCTCAAACTTCTCAACTTAATTTCTCAGTTGGGTGAATATCATGTGTTCTGAGTATGGACAAAAGAAAAGGAAATAACAAAATATTGACTTGTCAAGGCAGCCTCCTCCAGAACAACTAAGCCCATCCCTGCACAGCAGGAGAAAGCCATGAGCCCCTAGCTGTACAGGTTGCAAGTTCCTTCACAGTATTTAACTGTTTCATCTTTTCTATATGGCTCTCTTCATCAGAAAACTGCGTGCTTTAGGCACTCACATAGTCCTTGTCTGACTTAATATTAAGTCCCTGATTAAAACAAAGCACAGAATTTGTTATTTTCCAATTGAGGTACTAGGTGAATTCTGCTTGCATCTTTCTACTCGCCCCTTGGCTGTTGCAAACTGCAGGTTGGGCAGCACCCACTGACATCAGGCAGGGAGCACACATGTTGCAGAGTGCTGTTCCATACATGCCTCCATCTTCCAGTGCCTAGCAGCAATTTGGGTATCATCAAGTATATAAGAGACAGGGTTTTCCCATAACTCTGCCGCCCCTGCTGTTGGACATAGAGATGTGTGACACAGCAGAGTTCTCATTGGCATTGCTGAAAACTACTATGTGAAAACTAATTAACCAGGCTGCCTTCAAGAACAGACTATGTTTGTTTGGGTTAGAAATTTTAGTTGTTCCAGCCTGTACTTGTTGGAAAAGACATTTGGGAAAAATCTGTTTTTCCATTGTCTTGCCAATAACAGCTCTGTCAGATTCAAATGGTAACTTAAAAAGAAAAATGTTACCTTATGTCATTCTGCAGTTCATCCCCTCCTGTTTGTTTGGTTTTGTCCAAGTTATTTCAGTACCTCGCATCAAAATGCAGTTTCTCCATCTACATCTCAGGTAAGATCATCCTATCGCATTTTAGCTATTCCAAACCAATTTCTCACAGACATCAAGGTTAATTCCCAGCAATAGGACATACTAGCATTTTACAAATATACAGCTTATTTAAATAGCTATTTATGGCTTGGAACTCTGTTTTTTTGGCTGAGATGTGTGTACAAAACTACTTTGTTGTTATGATGATTTCTTTCAGCATCTTCCACAAAGAGGATCGCAGGCTCAGTGCCAGCTCTCACAAATCCAGAAGCTGATATAGCAATGAGGTGGCAAGCCTCATCACCAAACTGATCCTAACAGGCAGAGGGTTTTTTCCCTCTGAGGAAATGTCCTAAGTGGAAAATACTTCTGGTTGTGGTACCAATTTGATGATGAATGCAGACCAAGTAAATCTTGGTTCCGTCAAAGTTTTTCTACTTTTTCAGTATGGCTCTCAGGCACCTTCGTAAGCTAAAGGAGAGAGTGCACTGATCACACCTGTGATTGCCTGCTGCCTTCATTCCTTCCTGACTCCCTACCACGTGCTTTTTCTATGTAGCAAATCTACTGGCAGTTAAGAGCTATATGGAATTCATTAATGAGTAACAGATCTAGGTTTATGATCTTTCAGAGGAAAATTTCAATTTCCTCCCAGCTTCCTCCCTCACAAAGCATATTGACATGAGAAGCAAGAGAAAGAGAAAACAATGTTTTTAAATGCATCTCTTATCATATTTTCCTAAACCATGTGAAGAGAAACGTGCTATAACTTTCATGAAAAAAAAAAAANAATCTGTTTATACTTTTTATAAAAAAAAAAAAAAAAAAAAAAAAGCAGTTGCAGCAAAGTTTAGTTTCCTTTGCAGCTGGGCAAGAAACAATGATAAGAGAAGCAAAGACTAAAACCTTGTCTTTTGTTTAACTATACACTATATGCACTATAAATGCATTCTCAGAAAAAGTGGCCTTTACAGATGACCCTAACTCTAGCAAACTTCACCATGTATTAGGAATTATAATTTCTAATCTATTCTTGCTCCTGTTTCTGTTCCTGGCATAGCCAGGCTATGTGATACCCAAGGATGACAGAGACAAAAGAGCCTGCGCTGTCGTGGCAGCTTTTGCACCATAGAGCAGCCTGCTTGCTCACAGTTTGGGCAGAACGGTGCTGCCTTACAAAGGGATGCTGCAATTTTGTGTCTCCAAGCATAAACAAGGAGTAAGATGAAAAATAGCACCTCTTTGAGACATGCCAGTGTTCTTCCTCAAGGACGTTTACTTCTACTCTGCTTCTTGTAGGAAGCCAGAAGCACAGTATAGCCCAAAGTATAGCTCTTAAATGTGATAGAATCTGTCTGGGTCAGCATTAATAACAACCAGAAAAGCTTGATATCCCCACCAGGTATTTTAGAATCGCCTAAGATTTTTAAACTTAAACAAAATCCTTCTATATAAACCCCTTACACAGACTAAGAACAACAAAAATTATCAAAGCATACAAAGCACACTTTTTTTAGCATTTAGAATGTCAATAATGTACTTAAAAATATTTTTTTAACTTAAAGATACAGTAGCCTAGAACCTACAACAGTTAGGAAAATAGCTGAATACATTTTTTTTCTGTAAGTTATTTTCACCGGTTGACCTCCACTCCCAGTAAAGCCATTTGAGCTATTGTCAATAAAGTTCTAATTACTGAAATACATTTAATCAGAAGAGTTACTATTGAGCCCTATTAGGAAATGAAAGAACAGTAGTCCTGGCTCAGAACAGCAACAGATTTTTCACTTTATTAGCAGCTTTTCAATACTCCTATCTTTTGAGACAATTATCCTAATACAGTATTGAAGGACTTAGATTCAAGACTAACTTAATCAGACATCATTTTGGCCATTGTGGCTACACAGTTACACCCACACAGTGATATTTTACAGAAAAAAAAAAATGGAAGAGGATTCCTGGGATGCCTAACTGATGTACAGTTTTAACAGAGTATGGTATATATCGTATGATTTCTGTAATGGAGAGATACGTCAATGGAGTAACAGAAAAGGGAAAAGTCAACAGGCATGTTGTGAAGCATGTGAGAAGAGAGTAAACTTCACTACATTCATTAGCATTTATTCTTTACTATACCACTGAGCTACATACCATTTTTTTTTCCTGCTACATTTCCAAGTTAAGCATGTGAAAATAATTGTTTTCTTTAGTTGGCTGATTGGTTTGGTTGGCTGGCAAAATTTCAACTCTAATCAACTCAAACCAAACAGAAAAGTTAACTTTTTGACAAATCACAAATATTATTCTGGGTTCAAGCATTAGTTTTATTAAAAGTCTTTACATCCAAATTGAAAGAAACTTCAACTTCTTTGAAATGTCAGAACAAAACATTATAAAAACAAAAAAAAGTTATCTGGTAAAACTAAAGTAAATTAACTAATTTTCCAAATCACTGAATCTAACTCCCATTATAAAAGTTAAAATAATTTTCCTATAGCAGATCCAAGTGAGAAATAATTTCCAAGGCCTATTGAAAGGCTTGGACCCTCAGTTGAAATCTGCACATCCACATCCCCTGTACCTGAACTGAAAATAGAGTTCAAAAAACCTTTGTGTTTAACCGAGTATGAAACTTCTCTTTCTGTATAAAATGTTCTTTAATAATTTCTGTGTAATAATGTTAATAAAATAACTAAGTTTAAGATTAAATACAATCTGTAAAAGTGTAATGATGGTAACAGGTATTTAACAGCATTTTTCCTGTTAAAAATGACACATAAGGCATTATGTATCTTCCTTTCATTATACAAATGAGAAAACTAATGGGTCTCATCTTTATTCTCGTCAGTGCTTTGGAAACATGGCCTTACATACATTAGCTGTATCTAAATAGCAGGCCCTATTGAACCAGGATGGACTAGATTTGTTATGCTTTGTTCTTTCTACATATCTTTTCCGTCTCTGGAGTGATACCAGATCATTTGTTAGAGAACCCCACCGATTTGGCGGCCAGTCTGAGCAGCTGAAGGCTCGCCTCAAACATTCTAGATTCATCATTAAAAGAAAAAGACCCATAAAAAAATATGCCGCTGCTCATATGACAAAAGTCAAGTGTCAATATTTAAATGGTTATATGTTTTAGTTACTTTGCTGCCAAACATCATTTTACTTGATATTTCTTGGTTTACAGTATGTGTGAGTCAGCTGTCATCAGGAACTCATGCTGATCTGCAAACAAAAGTAGACAATCTGCTAACAAAAAAGAACAGATATGTAGAATGAAACTGATTTCTCTTTCATTTAAGGCCAAATTGGCTAACACTGGCCTCCAAAATGGAAGACACATCAGTCAATATCTCTCACCATCATTTATTAATTCAGGCCTTAATTATTCTATCAAACTGGCAGTGCACCTNAGCTGAAACCAGGACACTACTGTTACACATACAGTATTCATAATAAATTACAATGATTTATCATTTAGTTTAAATAACTATTTAAATAATAAATTATTTATATAATCTGTAATATTAACAGTACTGACATAAAACTGCCAAACATTTTCTTGCAGAACTGTTTTTCTTCTCTTATTATTCTCCAAGGAAAGGAATCTCTGAGTCCTCTTGATTTTAGTCTCCTCATAAGTAAGGAAACTTGTTTTTTGCTGCTTCATTGAAGAAGTTACCTTTTCACAACTTTGAAGTTTCTCATCTGACCTGATTTTACTATAGCCCTCACATCTTTCACAGAGTAAGATTCTTCCTAAGGAAAGTGAGAGAACCTGACATAATCTTATCCATCTTGTGGCTATTTTTCCTTAGGCAGCAACTTTTTCCATGTCATAGTTGCAAATTTTCTCGACCTATCTTCACACCTCATGTTTTCACTTGAACCTGAAGGCATCTCTTTGCAACTTTTGAATGCTCATTCCAGGCTTTCTCACATAAAGATGTGAGAGGTCTGAACTACATCCCTAAGTATTTCTCATCTGTTTTAGAGGAGCCATCTCAGTAGTCACATCAATATTCCTTCTATTTGCGAGACCGCATCTTTATGGTCTGTCCTGTGCCACCCTTCCCAGGTCTCAGTAAAATGGATCATTTAGGAGAATGCAATCACCATGGACTGCTTAGATGAGCACATGTGTGGGACACGGAAGCGCACTTGCTTGCTGGTCTGCAAGGAGGTGCTGGGAGAAAGGGCTGGCAAGGGAAACTTGGCAAGGAATTGAAAGACAGAGTGGTGCAAAGATGCTCAGTCTCTGTGGGAAGGGACCGAGTCTCCTGAGAAGCGGGCTTGCTTCGTGCCCTCCTACAAGTCCCATCTATCTCACATCTCTTTTTATCTTTTAGAAGAAATCACCCATCTATAACATGCTGAAACACTACTAAAGAATTCTGCCCTCTTCTTGCCTCACAGTGGGCCACCAGCACACTGCAGCCTGTGATCTCTCCATGAGACACACCTTCAGCTACAGAAAAGACTCCCACTCTCCCACGCAGTAGAGCAGATGGAGTCCAGACTGTCCTCCCCTTCAAAGTCAAAGATTTCCATTCCCACTGAATATGTCCTTCCCACATAATGAAGGAGCTCGGCAACATGAGATGCCCCTGTGGCTGTTGCAAAGAGTGTTGGCAGGTGCTGGGGAGGGGGGCAAAGGGAGACAAAGTGGGAGCTGGAGCAGACTCCAGTTAAAAGCTTTGGGGAGTGCCATCAGGGTTGAGTTTCCAAAGTGAATCCAGCTCACATACATACGCTAGAGTTTACATAGAGTATAACCCCTGAGAATTAGGATAAGTCATCTGTTGTGGGGATAGAGAATGGCAGAAAAAGTCCTTTGCTCATTGGTAGGATAGAATATCATCCTATCTTATCAGGTCTCCTGGCTTCACTTCCCAGTTGCTAGTTGCTCATTCTACTCAGCAATGAAAACCTTTCCCACTGGAGATTCACCAATTTCTTATCTTATTCCCTTTTCTCTCCCTGCCTGTCACACTTAACTTTGATTTTAGAGGTCAGGGAGAAACATAGCTATTGCTCTGCTTTAGTTATTCAAGAATCACACAAGCTAACAAGCTCCCTAAGTCAGTTTAGATAATGCAGATATGTAGACTCTGCTTTCACTCTTAGTGGCCACATAAAGGACTTTGCTTTGAGCCTAAAAGCTGGAGGAGCCTTTTGCCAGCTTGTTATCAGATATCAAATATGAGTTTTAAGTAAGAGTTCTCCTAACAGCTTGCAAAAGTGGGTAGAAGCTCTTTGTGGCAGGAAAGGTGGTTACTGTTGGTGCATGTGTGTATGTGTGTGTGTGTGACTGAATGGGTGTGGAAAGCTTTTTGTTTGTTTTCTACATTGAATACAGCCACTTTGTTCTTTTTGCTAAGCCTTTTTTCCTTTAATGTCTAAACCCCACCTGCAACGTATGCATCTCATACTGATTTATAAAATGGCTTGAAAAAAATATTTTTATATTTTTAAGATGGGTTCTGAGAGCAGAAGGAAGGGCTTGCGTGGGCTGAGGAAAATACACCCAATAATGACTTTGTTGTTAAACAATAAGTTACTTTACCAGTCTGTTTGTGAGCCTATGCTTCTTCTGATGCAACAACATAATCATGGTCCATGTACGAGTACCTCCTTTGCAGTGAAGTGCTACCATTATTATAAACACATCCTCAGGTTGGCCTTCTCATGTCTGTAATAGATGACCAATATTGACAGGATCTATACAGCCTTTGGGAAAATGCATTACAAGTCTTAGCTACAATTTATTGCATTAGCTGGAGAGGTCAGAAACCTGTTTCATAAAAATTTCTCCAAATTGCTAAAAATTTCCTTATAAACATAAATATTTCCCACTGAATTAAGAAATTCCATTGAGAAATAAAAATACAGAAATTTCTCTCAACTTTTCAGAACGGAATTGATAGGGCCACGAGCTTTTTAGGTGCTTGATTTCCTGGCACCTCACTGTGCAGCATCTGTAAAGGTAGCAGTGGGAGGAACAATATGTGTTATCCAGGCAGAGAAGTGGACTTGCTACCAAAGGACAAATTTAATTAACTGGGTAGATGTACTGATTTTTGAAAGAAAATATATTATAATCAACATACTCCAGCTGAAGACTTTGCCTCTTCAAATCATCATTTGCTAGCAGAAGACTACTTCCCTGAAAAATTTATGATTAGCTAATTAGGAAAAAAACAGTTTCACTTTTTCCTACAAAAGCTTAATAGCTTTGTAATTATAAAACTGCTGCCAAATATACCTTGGGCATGAATTTTTAAGAAGCTTGAGGTAGACAAAGGAGTGTTAGAGAAAATGCAAAGCTTGAACCAGCTTTTACTGCCTTTTCCTTTGTGCTATTTAAATTTAGCTTAAAGACAGTTTAATTATTTCTCCCTGAATCTGGAGGTAATATTGGATTAAAATTCCACATCAAACTCATTTTGTGGAATCAGAATTATAGAGGTGTAAAATAAGGCAAACTGTTTTCAGTTGTATCTATGGAAAAGTTACCTATTATTGTCCAAGAAGATGAATAATTATTTGAACTGTTTCCTGTGCTCAGCCAAAGCTCAAACACAAGGTAGAGTGGTTGGAGGAGCAAACACTGAAAATGTAGAAGTAAGTGTTACCTCATTTTGAAAACAAATAGTGGTGCTGCAGAGCCTTCACTATTAATGGCTGTGCCATGTACCCTTTATTAAGAGAAAAGATTGTCTCTGTTAGATAAGGCGTTATGGAAGTGCAGACATACGTCTCTTAATGGGCTTTTTGTATGAGTCTGATAGGGAAATAAATGTGCCGTGTTCAGAGTGAAGTCCTGGTACAAACATGAGACATGGTCGATGAAAGGCCTTGCTGGGTGAGGATCAGGCATAACAACAGCAGGAAGACGAAGCAAGATGGGGTGCAGGGGGAAGGAAGGGGTGCTGGGGAGGTGC
>VZTL01066370.1:3611-35508 GCA_013400535.1 Scopus umbretta | reverse complement strand
CCCCCCCGAGCCTTTCCTGGCTTCTGGCAGTGTTTGCAGGTGCTACAACACCAAAACCTGAGTCAGAGTCTCATTCTACTACTGTGGGAAGAGAAAAAGTTGGGATGAAGGCAACAGGAGGGGGCTGCAAAGGGATTTCTGCCGTTGCTGTCGGTGAGGCTGCCTGCACATCAGGGGCTGTTTCTGCCCCTCCATCCTGGCTCTGCCCTTCAGCACAGAGAAGCAAAGCCTTGCAGAATAGCCCTTTCCCTCTCCCTGTCTTCAGGCACAGAGAAAGCTGACAGCTTCCCACCCTGGCTGCTGGCTGGTGTGCCCCAAGTGGGGCATGAAGCACGCTGGCTGGGAAGCCTGTGGGATGGGCATCAAAGGGGGAAACTCTCTGTCTTTAATTTGATGGATATTTATCTGTTAGGGATGGTTTAGGTATAGTCTATCCTTCCCTGCAGCAGGGAAGGGGTATAATGGGTTACCCCCACCTCTGTATTTTCTGTAATTTTTGTTTCTGGGAAACACATATGCTATTATACCACTCAGAGAATAGAGGCAGCCTCCTCAGTTCATTTGTCAACAGCGGCAGGTGATGAGATACTCCGTCCTACACCATATCACTGAAAGCATTATCAGGCTTTTAAAATTTCTTCTGCTAAACTTCTGAAATATATTGTGTTGTCTACCTTGTCCTCAGTTATGATTGAGCCAAAACAAATGAATACTGGCTTTGAATTTTTAAGAATGTAGACTCTTGGCAGTAGCAGCTGGAGAGGATGAGGTCTCTGGAATATCTCTTGCCCAAATTATTTATGTCTCAAGCGAATCCTCTGAGCAGAGCTCCCTGACTCACAGGCATGGTTTGCTCTTGCCTTTTTATGCTGCATTGGAAGTGGCCAGAGACATTCCCTGGTCGGTGTTGGTGGCTTTTACAGACAGCTTAGAGTAATTTATCTCAAGGAATGATCTAAGCTGGGGAAAAAAAGTGTGAGCTGCTATGGTAAAGCCTGCTTCTCACAGGTAAGGGTGTTATTTTTCAAACCACTGAAGACTGAGAAATTAAATATTTCCATTAGATGTTTGTTTTTTTTTTTCTTGAAGTCACATAATCATACAAGTTCTCATTATGCTGATAAACATTATATCTAATCATCAGACACATTTTGTTTCATGTATGCTATTCCATTTAGGTAAATACTAAGTTCCTGCTTGCTAGAGAAGAATGTGTCCCTAAACTAAGTATGCAACACTTTGGAGATAGCTGAGTATTTATGTTGTGGCTCCTTTGGAAACCACCAATTAAAAAAAAAAAAGTAATCTTTTCCTGCATATAACCTTCTAAGGGCACAGTGGATAACAAAGATTAACTGCTTTGCCATTCCTTTGCCACCATTATTTGCTTTGATGTTCCTATATATTTTTATCTGAAGCTATACAATTCAAATGAGTATTAGCTATCAGTATGAAATTACAGTGTTATTGTTTGCTGCATAAAGGCAGCTCTTGCAAGGAATGAAGTTATGACAGACACAGATCTAATTGACCCAGATTTCTTCTGCAAGCCTGATATTTGTTCTTATTCCTTAAAAAAAAAAGTGGGTGTTTCAGATGGTTGTGGCCACTAAGGCTGAAGAGTAGGTAATTTCCCTGTCCTACACAGAGATGGGATTTAAAAAGCTTTTTTAATTCTTATCCAAAATTTTTAGAAATTATGATGGCAATATTAATAAGAAATGAGCTCAGGAGTACAGAAAGGACATGAACCAGAGTTTCCCTTGTCCTGATGAGTGCCATGACTTCTTACTCCTTGGCTGTTTTCTATACATCTTGTTCACTAATTTCTTGTTCACTAATTTTCTTTTTTGTTTGATTGGAAATCCGAACTGAACATTTTCCAGGAAAGGTTTTGAATTAAAAATTGCTCAACTGAAAAATTCCTGACAAACTTTAGTGGAGAGGTTTGGCAGTATAACACAGGTCATTTGGATTTGAACTTCAGTACAGTTTTAAATGTCAAATTAATTGTAAACCACAAAATCTCAGTATTATGTGCACTGAAAACATTCACAGTATTATCCACTTTAAATGATATTAGTGATTTTTTCATTTTATGAAGCAAAAAATTAATAAAATATGAAAAAAAAAAAAGGGCTATGTTGGGTTTACACTAATTGAATTTTCATTTTTACTTGAAGGATCAGCTGAAGGATATATGTCATTCTGGTTCCTTAAGTGATCTGCTTGCTGCTTACATAGCGGAGACTTGTATTATCTTTACATGCTCCTTCCTGTAGAGTCCAAAGACCCCAAGTAATGTGGGTAATTGCGACATGCAGGAAAATACAATCTGAGGGATCTGTCACATGTTTTTCTTTCAGCAGCTCCCAACTACAAAGAAACAGAAACTGATTTACATCACACCCTGCAGTGAAAAACAGACATCCAAAGGATTTTACTCTCCAATCAGAGTGGGGAAATGTTGAGACACTGTGGACATTTCTATGCAGATGTCAGAAAATGGACATGAACTTACTTTGCTTCTGTGCTTTAAATTGCTTGGACTTGATCCAGCTGCCTAGGTCAGTGAAGCCCATGCTCAGCACCACCCTGCCTCAGCTCTGCAGCTTTTGGACAAGAGCTGGCCTGTGTCTGGCTGGACTGGAGAGCAAGGAAATGGGTTGCGGTCTCCCCACAACTCTCCTTGCTATCAGCAGGGTGATTGACAGTGGCATGCTCAAAGAAAGAGACCCACAGCGGTTTTCACTATCTGAGGGATAGTTTCTGCTTCATTTCCTGTGGCTATTTTATCACAGAGTCTAGGACAGCATGGCCCTAGCTTTAAGTGTTAGGTATAGTAACAGTCATTTAGTGTATAATTCAACATAACCTTACAAAAAATGTTCTTCTTAAATCATGGTCTTTATTCATGAAGTTACTTTCTACTCTTAAAGACATTTTGTACTAGTGAACTTTTTTTTTTAAGAGCATTCAATTCCCTCCATTTTATTTATTTATAATCTGCAAATCATTTTTTATATAAGAAAAAGATATCAGCAATTATCCTTCAAAGCCCCATTTCTAGCGGAAGTCATTATGCTGTACATTTAGCATCCAATTATTCTGTGTCTGTTCATACTGATGGCAATTCTTCATCCCAGAGATTTTTATAAAAATGTGTTTTGTAAAGCACTCTTTCTCCACGTCCTGTATAAATTAACAGTGCAATGGCAGAAAGCAGCCTTTAGCCCTACACATACTGCTGAGCATATCTGTGCTGCACCCACCCACCAATGTGTCCCTCAAAGCTGAAGGGTGGCACATAAAACTCTCTATGAAAGACTCAGAAACTGCACAGAGCCATGCGTGGGGTGACTTAAGTAAGACAAGAAGGTGAGCATGGAGGATGGTGAGGGTAAGGTGTCTGTAGCACCAAACTTCCCCCAGCCCTTTTTCCACTGAATGTCACACTCAAGCCTCAGGGAAGGGACAATAGTTGGAAAGACAGATGTGGATGGTAACATCAGGATGGACTTTGACTGAGGTTGGCCAAACAAGGACCAAGAATGAATGTGCCATGATCCAAAATCCAGTGCCACATTCCTGTTTTAAGAGAGAATTAATGGTAATTTAAACAGAAGAAGTGAAAAATATTGATCTTGTGTGGTGTCAGAATTATTTTGTCTTTCTAGAACTAATTAAATATATTGTCTTTGCTCTGTGTTTCTCTTCACTTACTAAAATTTTCAGTTTTACAATGCAGAAGTCTTTTTGTCCTTACATATGTGTTTAAAGAGATACTTCCAGATAGTTTAGACATTACATTTCAGCTAACTGGAATGAGTACATCTATATTTAAAACAAAGATCTATCATTGTCATCCCAAAATAAAATAAGTAATAGCAAACCCATTAGCCACTGTTAGAGCCGTGACAAGCAACACTGCTGCAGAGGTATTCCTTGAGACATCACAGTTAGCTCTCAGGAGCTGTGTTAATGGTGAGGAGTTGTAGCTCTGACTTCAGCAGTAAGAGCCATCACTTCTAGATCAGCGTTTAGTGCTGTTGATGGGTAGAGGAGAGGGTCAGATGAAGAGCTCGTGCTACACCTGCTGGGTGTTGGATATCCTTGACAGAAGCCTCAGAATTTCTCAACCATATGATACAGCTTGTCTCCTCCTTCAATTTAATTTAATTTTATTACTGAGCCAAAAACTTGCCCTTGTAACAGAAGGTCTATATCTCACTTGCATTCAGGTCAGAGTAAAACGTGACTGGGATATAAACACTATGTAGGTGTTGTGCTTTGCAAGGGGGGGGATGTTGTACCCTGTGTATCATGTTTCAGTGTGACCATGACTCCTGAGTGCAGCTATGGCTGTATATTTCATGGGCTGTCATAAAAAATTATGTTGAAGCTATTCTTTTAAATGACTCCAGAGCATGTCTGTGCTGCAAAATAAAAGAATTCTGGGGAGACCTTTTGTACCAGATCCCTGCTTGTCTGACCTCAATATCAGCTTTTCCCCAATTCTCCTGTGGGGTCACATTATCACCTACCTTTCTCCAAGGAGAGTCTGGAGGTAGTTCATTCCAAGGATGGATCCCAAAAGGCAGTATTACCAAGACTGAACTAGGTTTGGCTCCCTAGAGTCCTGCAACACTTCTCTAGAGAGCTTTGGAGCCCCCCATACCTTCATGTCAGACCTTAGGGCATGCCTCTGGTTCCTTCTCTGGGAACAAGACTTTGGTGGGCTTCAATATCACTTAATGCACCTTACAAACAAAAATAATGTTTGTCTTTTAGGGCCACAGAGCACCAGAAGAAATCCAAGAGCAAGTGGAAGGAGCACTCTGCTCTGGATGGAGCTAGCCTTAGACAGCGTATGTCTCTTGACAGGCAGATACTAGCCTCCACTTCTCTTATTTAGCAGAATGGGAGAGCAAATACTCCCATCTGTTAAAGTATTCCTGAAAGATGGTCCCTGAAAGTATTAGATTATAGACAATGTCAACTGCAGTACAGCTATAAAAGAATACTTTGGTTTTAGGAAGGAAGTAATTTTGTTTCTTAATATTTATTTTAGGGACATGAAGAAGTAATTTTAGAAGTCCATAAGTAGCTTTAGTATTCCCAGTTTTCTTGGGGTGACCCAAATAAATGTCATCTTTTACTACATAGGGGTTTTCAAGGTGAAAGACCAAAACACCCATCCTCTTTCTCTAGACAAAGAGCAAAGGCTGAGGCATCCAGCCATGGTTACAAATGCCATGACTGAGCTGAGCTCTCCCTGGACACTTTGCTTGCCTGGCTGAAGTCCAGGGCTTCTCAGATATGCCAGCCTTTCTGCTATCTGGTTAACAAAAGCCAAGCTGCAAAGATGGCTCATGGGACGTGCTTCCAGGAGCTGGAAGGTGTGGGCATTGAGTCACCCAGGCCTGAATTTAGCAAAGTAAGAGCTCAACTTCTTGGTTTCTAGCACAGCATCCTGTTAAGCAAGCTGACTTCTGTGGCTGCTACTCCAAGGTGTCTGTAGGAAGCCTGAGGAATCATGGTACATAATGGGCTCCAGTGTATACATGTCAGACATGGAATCATTCAGTGCCTTATGTGCCCTCTGAAAAAGAAATAAACCTAGATTTCAAAAAAATAACATTTTTTGCAATATCATAAAAAGCCTTTAGAATACCAATCATGCAAATATGTAACATGTTTCAGATAAAACATAGAATAAAATTAGTTTAAAATTTCAAATTTTCACCATATTGGAGAAGCATACCCTGTTCATTCCACTTAATGACAGATGACAATAAAGACAGTCTTTTCCAGAAGGATAGTTTATATACATATTAGCTCATCAGTTTGATTGCCTCAGATAGCAGCCTGCTAGAAAATAACTGCAGATTTCTTAAACACTTAGTGCAAAACAACTGTAAAAACAATGTGCAGTATGCGTACCAATGCAAGTTTGCGTTAATAAATCTTAATCTTATGTCTTCCAGTGATATTTTTATCTGAATGCAATATGTAAAACATTTTCACTTGGAATACTATCCAAATACATTACTTATTTTTAAAAGGATACTTGTATAATTATTTTATGTTTATACATTTAAAATGAATTTCCTTCCAGAGGTAAAAAAATACATTTCTGGGTACAGCTTCAAATGCTGTTAATTCCATTACTATGGGTGCTGAAAAACATGTTTTCTGCTACTTTGAAAATATTTTGCTGGAGAATTTGGCCAGCCCTGCTGTTCCAGGAACTTCATATCATGGAATACTTAGAAACCATGTTCTTGAACATTCACTGTTTTGCTCCATAGGAAATTAATTAATAGTATTAAAGTATATGCAACTTGTGTGTATGTGTGCTCGTGCTTGACTGTGATACTTAAGGCATCCCTTACAGTATTGCATGTGGGGACATGTGTATAACACAAAGGAGATCCAGTAAAGCACTTAGATTTGTTCTCCAGTCCTACTTAAAGCTCAGGAGAGGGACAAGAGTGATCAGCTCCAATGGTTATGCTTATAGATTCCCACCTACGACTCTGTCAAATAGTAGACTGCCATTAGATTTGGCCGTTAATATGTTTGTTTCTCCATGCAGGGGAACCCAATGTTATTATCATTCTTCTAGATACGTTGGTGGAAGGTTGTATTTTTCTGACCTTTTCCCTAATTTTGGGACACAGAAGAGAGTTCCCATGGTGATATTGCTGACACATTTTATTATTACAGTAAGCAAGTAAACATACAAAGCTTCTGTATTGGTCCCTGCATGCTAAGTTAGTGTATACATTGAAAAAGAAACTAATCTGTAAGGCTTCTTTGAGGGCATAAGCCCTTCCAAATCTAGTCACTTCTCTAACACCTAGAAAAATTTGGTTTTTTGCACAAACAGGCCCAAATGTCAAATACACCTTAGATTTTCAACAGGATTTCAGTTAGTAGAGACAGAGAAGAGTAAAGAGACAGAAAGACAAAGGTGGATTTTGCTCCCTTCGTGCACTGCCCTTTTGGCAGTGCAGACGCCGAGCATGCACTCCATTTCCCCTGCCTTGCTTTGCCTTGCCGTCATGTCACATCATGTCATGTCATGTCACATCCCTTCCCTTGCACAGAGTCCCTCAGCCTGGAGTTTTTATCACTATTCCTGCCTAAATAAGCACCTAAAACTAGTGATAATGTTCTTTGTAAAGTGTGGCATGTCAATTGCTGAGAAATGCTTTGCAAGATATAGCCATTACTGTTACTACACTTTGCAATCACTATGTTTTCAGTTCAGTGGCTGCGCAGGTAAAAAGTTTTAGCGTAACCAGAATGCTTTATTAATTCTGTAATGAAGAGTTACATTGTCTTTTTACAGTTTTAAATATCTTTAATATTTACATTATAGTAATTTAATGTATTTTTTTACAATACCTTTTCAAAGACACTTTTTAGCTTTGTCTTGAAAAGAAAATTGTAATACAGATTTATTTCAAAAAAGTTAGATTTTTTAAAAATCATAATCCAAGAGATAAACTCACGAGTAAAACTGAATTAATTTTTAAAATATAATTTTTCACCACAAAGATAGCTAACAAAAATGGAAATACTTCAGATTTATTTTGTCAAAATAACCTGAATTTTTTCTGTGCTAAAAAACTTAGCACAATGTTCTGTCTAGAAATCTAGTTATTTTATTAGAGGTCTTTTAAATAAAACTGAAATATTGTGTTTAGGGTAGTTCCATTGGACTGAACAAACTGTATGTTGTTGCCTGCAAAAACCTATTTTCCTGCTTTCTACACCCAAATCATCTGAAGACTCACTTATTTATACAGCTGTGTTCCAGCAGAGGTATTTCCAAACTGAGTGCTCTGGAAAAGAGTCACTTCTGATAATTATATTGTAAATTGCATTTTAAAAAAAATTATCTTCATGTAGACAGCAGTAGGATATCTATAAAATGCCGTGCTGAGAAGTCACGTGCTGGGGCTAAAAGAAGAGTAGAAACCCCTGGACTTGCTGCCTGGCTGAGTTTGTACATTGCAAACAACACAGGAACACCCTTACAAAACTCTCCTTGAGAAAAAAATATCTGGCTTGAGTTGATAGAAAAATGTGTTTAAGATTCACAGAGCTGTGTCAGGGGGCAGGTTTTACTTTTACACTCACAGTTGTCATGAAAAAGTGTAAAGCTAAGAAGCAATAATGTACCAGAAGGTGAAAATGCTGTGAGAGTGCCCTATGTGCCCATAGGCAAGGATGCGTGAGGTGGAAGAAGGCTGACACGATATAGGAAAGTGCAGGCAGAACTGAAGGCAGCTATCCAAAGAAAGCCCCTGTTTTTGAAGTGCCATACATGGGCCTAAAGGCTAGTCCAACAGGGACTATCAACACGCCATGTGAATGTTAACCAGGAATTTGAGGTTCCCTCACCCCGATGCCTTTTTAAGCAACCGTAGCATTATAATTGTGACCTATCAGTTCCTCTTGTTATCTATACGACAGGCCTATTGCCATTAATATTCAAATCTAATATTGTCAGGGTTTTGCCTCTGAATTGTGCAGGTGCTTTATTTACTTCTTAACTAAAGGTGGTAATAGTATGCAGGTATTCAAAGTGTGCAAAATACCACCACTTTAAATTTCCAAAAGACTATTTCTTGGCCAAAAAATAGAATACAATGAAATTATCTTTGTCTATTACAAACACACTGAATTTCATTTTTCTCTAGGAGCCTTTTCTTGCTCATAAATATGAATATTAGCACACAGGAATCATTGCCAGTTCTCTTTCACTGTCACTTATACTCATCAAAAGAAAATAGGACAACCTTATGACTTTTCTATCTCTTTGCTGGACTATGACAAAGGAAGTAGAAAAGGGGCAAGAAAATTGAATTTCTTGCCACTTCTGTGACACTACTAACAGCAGAGTTCTGGCTTTGTGAACAGAAACTTCCCTTTGAAGTTTTGTGTTTGATGAGATTGACCTTACTCTGTGTGTTATCCTGTTCCTGTTCACCCCTGCCCAAGAAATGCAGGCGTAGCTGAAGTCAAAAAGCCAAAGCGGAGCTGTACCCATGGGCACAAAGGGCTGGGCTTTCACCCTGTGAAAGGCAAATAGAGGAGGCTGGTGGGAGGCAATGTGCCAAAGCACCAAGCAAATTTTGAGAGACTTGGGTTCAAGGTCTGCCCTTGGCTTGCTGGGCGAGCTGTTTCGCCTTCTGGCTTCTGCTTAGAGCAAATAGGGGTACTGCCGCCTGCTAAGACTGTGCCAAAGAGATTTCAAATAAAAGGTTTAGGTTGTTTTCCAAAATTGTCTCAGAGATTAAATCAACATTATTAAATGTTTTTCATCTTAATTTTTGTGAAGAAGCACATGGAGATAAATACACTGGAGAACGGTCAATAGCCCAGTGTAAATGCCTGGGCAGAGTGAAGGAGGGGAAGGATTTTGGTGCAGAGTTACATTTTCATTAAATGATTAGACCAGCCGAATATTCCAGCATTGTTTATTTTAATTTTAATCCTCTTGGACTGAAGAAAAATATTTTCAACTTATTCCTAAGAACAGTAGAGCGAACCCTGTTAAGTGCTTGTGGATCTGCATAGGAAAAACAACGTGTGAGGACCTTACGCTGTGACTGTATCAGAGTTTATGAGGCAATTTCGTAAAGAGCCTTCCAACACGGTGAAGCCAGACAGTTTGTCACCCACTGAAAACAATCCCAAGCAGCAAGATGTTTTGTGTGCTCTATTGCCACAGCAGCTGTGGTTTCAGTGAGAGCAATTCTTTTCACTTATGGAGAACCCTCACTCTGTCCACCACCCCCTCTATCTGCCACCAGTGTCCATGGCTGTACTGGATGGTAGCTGAGAACAAACTCTATTACGAGCATGTAAAATCTTTGGATAACTACCTAACACCTCCTCTATCAGGCAGTCCTAACAAATTTCACACAGTTGTCATAAAACTTTGCAATATTCATTATTTCTCTAAAACCTAAACTCATGGAATTACGTTGTTTCTAGAAAATGTCAGCTTTTGGTTTTATTTGCCATGAGCAATTTGTTACTTGTGGTTTCTGAGACAACCTTTAAAAACCATGGTGAGCTTATCACTCAGGCTGGAAGGGCAGGAGATAATTAAAAGGAGAATCCACAGCAGTTTGGGCCCACATCCCCAGGGGGGTATCGCATCTTTGCATGGCTGGGCCAGAGCATGAGGGGGACATGGTCACACAGGCAAGGTGACAGCAGTCACCTGCCAGCTGCCCTCCAGGAGGGGGTGGGATTCTGCAGCACCTGGGGCAGCCTTGACCACATTTCAGGGCAGCCCACCAACTTTTTTCCTGTTTTAAAAAGGTAACAAAAAGGTGGATTGCACCAATAACAGATGTTTACCCTTGGTTTTCCCCTTTATTTCTCTGTATGTTTAAATAAGAGAGAGAAATTGTTAATAGCTGTCACAGCCATAGGTGGTGAGTGGAGGTACGTGCACTCACACCTCCAAGAACATGCTGAATGATGCACAGCAACATGATTATCAATCTCTAGCCACCTAGGTGTCTTTTATCACATTAAAATGAACACAGCAAAATTTGATAAATCAGCCAGGAACCCTGAGGTTAACACACATCCTGGAGACCTTGTACTTTTGAAAATAAGTATTTCTTTTCAAACTTGGTTTGGAAAACCCCAAAGGGTTTGTTAACAAATAATTTGATTTATAGAAGAAGTAACTGGCTTATTGCTGCAATACCATAGGGGTTTATCCTGACCATATTTCAGACATCTCTGATTTGTAGTACTGCCGTGTTGATGACATAGGTTTTCATATTTTTCTTATCTTCTTGTAACTATTTATTTTCTTTGCCCCTTAAGGTTTTTTTTTAATATTTGTGGTTGGAGGCTTTTTTTTTTCTTTTTTCTGTGTTCGGATTGTTGTTGGCAGTAAGGGCTGCACTTTTTGAGCGAAATTGTTTTCCAGAGAGGCAAAAAACCAGCAGGAAAATGCCAAGAAAATGCCAAAATCTCAAAGAAAAAAGAAAAAAAGAAAAAAAAAAAAAAGAAAACTCAAGCCACCTCCCCTCAGCTCTGACTTTTCAGCTCTCCAGTATAACAAACAGTTACTTCTCACTCTGACGTGCCTCTAGGGCTTCAAACCAGTGACGGATCGCACACCTGCTACGTTTCAAAGGATCTTAATTCTGCTATGACTCTCTTCTTGTAAGTCACAGAGACTTAAGGACTAGGACTCTCAGATCTAGCTGTAAAAAAGTATTTAGGCGCCTCAGGCAGCTCATGGGGAAGCCAGGACCTTCAGAGTTGAAACACCCACCCCAGGCAGCTGCTCTGGCAGCTCCCGTGGTACTATCAGGGCGACACTGGGCACCCTGGGCACCTCGGGCACCTCTACTGCTTGACCCTGTCTCAAAACAAGGGTGCCCAGCCAGGCATTTGAAAGAAATGCTATAAAATGCCTCCCTCACTACTTTCTTTGGATGAGAATAAGCCTCCTAAAGGGAAGGGCTGAAGCTTTTCCTTACTGGCTTGTGCTCAGCACAGCAACTGGGGTGGGATGGCTCCTGACCATGCTCTCCTCATGCTGGCTGCCTCTGGACCCACCCTGCGATAACCCACTGTGTGTCCATTTGGCGTGGAATTAGCCTAAGCACCACACACATGGTCCTACTAAAAGGGCAAAGGGTATAAAAGGTAGCCTAAACAGAGCCTAAATTTGTAGGTAGAGTCCTTCCTTAATTGCATCTTCTCCCCTGCACTGTGTAAGCATGCTGTAGGACAGCATTCTCTTTGGAAGATTTATCTGCAGTAAGAGAAAGTTAGAAATTGGTGATTTAGTTGTAAAGAAATGTTGGAATTTAAAAAAAAAAAAAAAAAAAAAAATCCAAGCAGTGCAAAACAGAAACCTTAACGTGCTGTTTATTCAGTGCTGGCAACTCATACCTGCTTTATTGGTTTAAAGCACAACAGTCGGTAAGAGGGTATTGTTTCAGCAGCTGGGCCATGTGTTGAAGTGAAACTCTAAGTCCAAGGGAAGTGTAGCAACATTACAGGGAGAACTAGGAAGGAGATTATGAGAAAAGGATAAGGAGTTGGCTTTTATTAAGGAAATTTTGAGAGACACACACAAGGGATTGGCCAAAAGAAATTCAGAGTGTATTAACCTGGGTCCTCAGATGATTGTGTTGTAAAAGGGGAATGAGAAAGAAAGAGAATTTAGACTTTGAACTTGGATAAGAGGGAACAAGAGTATTGAAATGCAATCCAAGGTCATGAGCAGCTAAGGGTCATTTAGAGTAAAAGATGGGCTCTTTGGAAGGCATTATTTAAACCTAATAATGGAATTAAAGAACATTGGCATCAACAAACGACAGCTGGGATTGTCACAAATTAAGTGAGAGTACAAGATGAGGTTCCCAGAGTGATTTTATTAGCAGAGAAAGATGGGTTAAACTGCGAGAAAGAAAAGGAAAGAGGAAAATCTAATCACCAGGAAAGGAACCGATAAGAAACTCTGAGGGCTCAGGTGGCTTTGAAGGCAAAATTAACAATTTAAAGAGAAGAGAGAACTTACAAAGAACAGAGCTGTAGTATAAACACTTGCCATCAACATCTTGTTTCATATTGAGTGTAACCACTTCCTTGTCTGCTTAACATATATGCCATCTCAGGATGGGGCTTCGACCGTTAACCAGAGCAAAGGAAAAGGGGAGGGAGACAAGCAGATGTGGCGACATAGTACTACACAGGAAGATGAAGAAGAGCCTGGGGGGTCCCTTGCTTGCTTATTCTGTGTCAGTCACCACCTGGGGATGTGTGTCCCACCTGGCCCCTGCGCATGTCAGGGCAGGGATGGGCAAGGACACAATCCACAGCGACAGCGGTAGAAGACAAAATGGAGAAGTTCCACAAACATTTGTAATGAGACACTGAGGCTGAGGAAACCTTGGGGTACCAGAATATGGACATATGTGGATATTCAAAGGACAAGTAGCTGGGTATACTTGTTCTCCAAAGCCATAGTGTTGAGGTTCAAAGCCTTCTTGCCTGCATATAACAAATGGTGTGGGCTGTGGAAGATCCAGACGTGTATAAGCCTTTTAATTCAGGCTATCACAATTACCTACTTTAAAACATGTTTTAAAATCCTTTGGCATGTTGTGCTTTATTGGCCTAAGAATGCAAAGCAGACCTAATACTTTCTACTCAAAATTAAAAAAAAAAAAGTCTTTAACAATTCTTACAGTTATTTGTATAACCTTTTCAGAAATGCTCTGTTTTCTTTCTCTTTGCCTTTTGTTTACTTTGAGGTTTGTAGGTTTTGTTATCAGTAGTAACTTTGAAATGTAACAAGAAAGTAATTTTTAAGAAGCAAACATGAAGTGTTTTACACTTGTGAAGCGTAAATTGTTAAAGCAAACTTTTGTTCAAAAAACACAAAGGGCTAGCTCTTGTTAACAAAAGGTCAGCTTGGTCTGTGGCGGCTTTGATGAAGATTTAAATGTTACAGTACCAGAGCTTGTGCTTGCTGCTAACCCAGCTTTCACATTTTTCGGTTTTGCAATGTTATTTTGCAGTAGGGATGGAAATATTTATGTATGAGAAAGAGACTGTGGCTAACGCTGTGGCCTAAATCCCAAGGAAGTCTAATTAACCTGTTTGACCACACTACCACCATGGATATGTTCACTGACAGCAGCAATGAGGCAGCTAGAGGAAGTTCAAGAACTTAAAATGTGTATATATATATATTGTTTCCCAACAACTTTGTGTGTCAGAGATTGGTCTAACATGCTAAGATGACAGCTGCCCATTTTGGGAAAGAAACATGCAAGGAACATGCTCCCATCACCTGGATCAGACTTGATGTCTGAAGAGCCTCATGTTCATGTTTAATCAAATGTGAGAAATGAGAAATGAGAAAATGTAAATTTGAGACAAAATATTGTTAAACTGAAAATAAACTTAAAAGTACTTTTCCCCAACCCTAGCTAGTATTTAGAATACATTTAATAGCTTAAAATATACTTTTCATTTTATGATTGTAATTTCTGGGTCAATCCAGTAATAGCTGATATTTTGCAAATCCAACTGATTAAAAAAATTGGTCTGCAGAACCTCTCCACCAGACTTCCCAAGAAACAACTGGCCAGCTCATGATGTTATATGAAACAGTATGAAAAAGAAATCCAAAACAAAGGAGACATTAAACAAAAGAAAAGCCAAACAAAAGGACCTGCTTACTAAAGCTTGGAATTTTCATGCTGGGTGAAATTCCAATATTTTGAAGCTTTTGTCTTCAGTGGGAATGAGGACTGAAAATATTTACATTTTCCACAAAAAGGGAATTTATTAAAAGAGTTTCGTTGGAAAAACAGGACCTGATGTTTCTAAAACAACGCAAAGTCTTCTCCTGAGCGGCCATGCTTCAGGATCCACCAGCTGTTTGGGGTGCATATTCCAAAAGCTCACAGCCTCCCAGCCCCAGCACTGGGAAGATGAGTCCCAAGTCCCCAAGCCCCATGCTCCCTCCTCCAAGGACTGTGTCTCCCATGCCTGCCCTGCGAGCCCTGAGTGCCTTTGCACCTCCGGTCTTCTGAGCGGGGGCACCCTTCTACCATAAATGACATAGGCAGCTCAGCAAGTTATCCAAACATCAGGCAGATTTAGGAAAGACTAGAGGGCATTTTACAGCAACCATCCAAAATATTTTTATACACCAACCCATAAGAATTTTTCTTTTGTGACTGCTTAACATCGCAAAAGCACAATCATATTAATATGGGGAACATTGTTATTTTGCCATAAATGCAGTAATATTTTCAGTAATTCTGCTGTAACTATGGCAATCAACTTCTCTCTTCACCAGACTGCAAATGGAGGCTGTATAGCCCATTGGTGGCAACTCGGAGTTTAGGGTCCAACCAAATCCACTCATGTGAATTGAACATTATAGCCAGGAAATTTTTGGTTATTCTTATGCAGCAACTTTTGCATTCCAGTGTTACTCTCTTCCCCAGGAGGGCCATCAATCTGCTTTTTAAAATATATTCTCAAAGTACCATTTCAGCATGTAAGACTGATTTTGAAATGTAAATAGTCTGTGTGCGTAAAATTTCAGCTTTCTGATAAAGTGGAAAGGACACGTATTTTTGCTCTGCTGGTACATTTATAAATGTATGGGGAACTTTCATTAGAAAGCTTTGAAGTGCAATTGTTACCCACGGCATCCTCCCTTCCAAATGATTCATCTGCAACTGTAGTAAGTTTAGCATTCTCTGAAAGTGTATAAAAATAGTATGATAGCTCCAGTTAATAGTTGATCAGTATAGTTCGGTATGAAGTTTAATATTGTCCTCTCTCTGTTTCTACCAATACATTGCACAAAACAGAAAGTATCTGGTTAGATGGATTAGCCACTGCTGCTCTTCCATGACTTTTCCATATTTTTTTTTTTATTGTTATACTTTATGATTGCACTGTCTTTTTAGTATTTTGCTAATCAGTATTTGTTGAATAATAAATTATACCTTTCATATCTTATTTTCATAGTGCTTGTTGCCATATGCCTTATTTTTCAGGCTTTCATTTGGGGCTATGCTTGATGAAATGTAAAACTTGTCACTTTAACATTAAAATTGCTATTTGTAATCAAAGATATTCTCCTTTCAGGACAGACTCTAATCACAACAGTTCAACTGCACTGATGTGCAAAACTTGGAATGCCTACCCAATAATATTATCTTCCTGTGATAAATAGTGTAAAATTGCTAAAAAGATAGTACTGGGGGTTAAAATTATTTGCATTGGTAAACATTCTAGAAGAGGGCCTGACTATACAGAAAACTGAATGGAACAAACTGGAAGACAGAGGAATAAGCCCCAAGGTCTTGCAAAACATACCCAGGTGTGTAGGCTGGGAACCACAGACCAGGTGTCACCCAGAAGAGGCAAGGTCCAGAAGCAAGAGGGAGCTCAGCTTCCTCCCTCCTGGTCCAGGTTGCAGCAATGGTTACAAGGGTGCAGCTCGGGCTTTTTAATCACTTGTTTGTGGCCCAGGGGCAAAAAAATACAAAAGTCAGTTGAAGTCCCAGACTGGCCTGAATTTTTGTCCCCATTTGAAATTGCCCCATAGCCATTCTCTGCTTAGGAAATGGTCCTTTTGTTGTTCTTCTGGACTGAGTTCAACAATGAGTTTTTCCCAAAACCATGGTCTTTTTGGCCATGTTGACATGAATCAGCTCTGTCAGATGCAAAACATAGGAGACTAGCTCTTGGACCTGTTTAGTTTTCTCCCTAAATATGGGCACGGTATAGCTGCTCTGGCAGAACTCTTGTGTCTGATATTAAGAGTGTTTTGAATCCCATCCACAGATTATTCCTCAGATTATTTGCTCTTTGAGACCTAGCTATGTATATGAAGAAGCATGCAGAGCTCTCCTTTAGCTTTCCCTGGGTCTAGTCTCCCAGGAATGGCTTTCTGGAAAACTACAAAGATCAGGATAAGATATTGTGGTAGGGGGAAAAAAAATAAATCAATGCTGCACTTGTAATGAGCAGCCCAAATATCATCTAAAATTTGAGATACACAGATTAATACATGGTATAATTTCAAGATCTGTCCCAAGGCACCAGTAAATTTTTATAAGTGTTTAAAGAAGATTCTGAGAAGCATTTGACCTCTGTGGTAGCTGTGGCTGTTTTTCATGGTTCTGCATCAGACCTTTCAATCATGGTCAATGATTCTACTTTTACATTCCTTTTCATTCTTCAATCTTATCTGCAGTTTCATGACAGCAAGTTTTCACAGAGTGAAAACAAGTAACTTAAACTAATATCCTAGTTTAAAAATATGCTTTATGGTGAAGAATGTGAAAGAATTCACTCTTAGGAGTTGCACTATAGAGCAAGAGTGATGCTCCCCATATCCTGTATTTTCACTCTTTTTCTCCAAGCAGGAGTTCTGTTCAAGTATTATCATTAATCTGAAGTAAGTAACTGAACTGGGAAGTGTATCTAAAGTACACAGGTATTCCCAGTCATACTAACCAGTACTGCTACATCTCAGCTTGGGAGAATTCGACTTGAGTGAAGTTTTATATATGGTTATATGGTTTCGTATGCATTTCTTGCGGATGGCTAAAAGAAGTGGAAGGTCTATTTCTTTGTCTGCTTCTGGCTCCTTTTGGTTCTCTCCACTGAGAGGTCCACACGGTGTAAGCATTGTTTTCCCAGCAATTAAAACGAAGCATTAGATCCTTCAGTAGATATATTGCTAACAATTAGTTGGCAGGAGATAGAAAACCTACAGACTGTACTTCTATGCAGTTCTGTTGGCCCTATTTGTCTCACAAAAATAGCACCCCACAAATCATATACAAAGAGATAATGATCAGTCCATAACAAGGGCGTGTATAATCAAGCTTCCACTTTCAGCCGGCATACAAGATGGAGAGTTTGGACAGCCTTGTTTGTTTAGTAAGGTTGCCAGTAAATGTAGCTAGGATAGAATTGTAGGACCCAAACACAAGGAAAAAAACCCATTAAGATAATTTTCTGGGCATTGTTGTTCTTGCTATTGGATAAGCAGCCATTGGATCAACTGATTTCCAGATTGTGGAGTCCTTTGTCCTGTGCAGGGGAGTGAAAATGCAAGAAAATTGTTCCCACTGTCATTTAATGCTTTTCTTAACTTTCTGCAACATATGCAAGTTACATAAAGTGTTCTGCAAAATTGCAAACAGTATGTCTATGTGCTGTTAGATACTCACCTACTCTTCACACTCAGGCAGATGTCCTGTTAGGATTTTTCTAAAGGCAGTTGCAATTACTTGCCTTGCATTTGTGATGCAAAATGTGTCTGACATTTCTTTCCCCAAGCTGCAGTGTTTGGCTTTGAAGCTCCTCTACTTTACTGGTGAGGAAAAAATAAGGTTGACACAAAACAAGACAAATGTGCTGCTTCCCTCTATGCTGATCGAAATACAGCTTTCCTAGAAACTCTGCTTCTTCATAAAACCAATCTGGCTGCTCACAATAACACCCACCTTTAATTAAGGACTTTTACCAAACAATTGGTAAGAAGATGCCAAGCTAAAAAAATAAACAAGGAAACAAACAGAGCCAATGCTGTTTTCAGAAGGCTATTTTAAATTAAACTGACTAGTGCACTCAACTTCAGGCAATTTCCCTTGGGTTTGATCTCAGACAAATGGAGTTTCAGTTACACCTTGTATACTGTAAGCAATATTGAGACTTGACAGGTTTTCAAGGGTCAGGATTAATTGTTTACTAATTCAAAAACTGAAAGGTTCATCCAAAGATTTAGCCAATGAAATCTTCTTCACCTCTGCATGTAACCGCCTTCCCCTCATGGATGAATGACTTTATCCTTTGGAAGTGAAATTCAAACATTTAACATTGCCTTCTATCAGAGTTCCTTTGTATATGTATAAATACATGCAATTTCTTTGCTAACAAGGGAAAACTCTACTTTCATTTGTCTAGTACCAAAAAAGCAATTTGAAGACAAATATTGTTGCTTCAGTGAATATCCATGTATAGGTATATTAATCTCTATGAACTAGTCAGACTTCCAGAAAATCAGTCACACACAGTGTTATGTTATTTACATACCTTTCTGCACATCACCTCACTGCAGCAAAAAAAGCACAATAAAGTCAGTCTGACGTCCCTCACCTGCTCTGATGGATGTTAGAGTTTACACACAGAAACAGACTGCTCCTACACAAAATGTTTTCAATGCATACTTCTTTTCCCTTGTTTATCTGTTAGTAAGTATGCAAGTAGGTCTTTGAGAACTAGATAAATTCAAGTTACATCAACTTTAATGGACTCAGTGTCAGATTTTGCCCCAGTCTCCTATTCTAACTTAACTTTAATCAGCCTGCATGCAAAAAGAACTTGATCTTTTGAGAACAACAGGAATTTTTCATGACGTTAGGAGGTGCTGGACTAAATTAAAGTGACCAGAACTTGGCTAATTTTTCTGATGTTCTGTATTCTGTGGGGTTTTTTAGCCAAGGCTATTCAACATTTAAATGTCCAGGATTCATTCTGAATGACCCAGAGACTCTGCATGAGAGAGAATTTAACCTTAACAGGATTGGAGAAGAAAGCATCCTGCTGTCAGTAATTTAAAATAATCTTTTATTGTAGCGGAAGTTTCACGTTATCTGGAGAAAACACAAATAAAATTCCATTATTAAAAAAAGATAAAATCCTAAAAAGTGCTATGGAAATTATAGACCTAAAAAATCTGATGACTATACAAAGATATTTGTTGAGTGGATATGCATTGAAGATAATTATATATTTGGATGTATTTGGAAAGAAAAATTTAATAAGCATGATGTATCAGGGAATTAATAAACCAAGTCAAGCCAATTTAAGTACTTGGAGAGAAGGAAGCCAAAAACAGGTTTAGGAGATATGGATTCTAGTAAATGTGGGCAAAAAATGATCAATTTTAGCCATACTCACTAAACTCTGATGATGAGATAAGAAAAATTTAGAAAATTAGAACTAAAAATGTGAGAAAAAAAGTGGATTACAAGTGGAAAATGATAACTTGTTTTTCAATGCAAACACCAACTTAATGAACTGAAATCGTATTTTAAATCACTGCCTGTGGATAGATATTTACTGCAGTCACTAGGGGAACCCTCAAGTTGATCAGGTTTCATGATGAAATCCCTAGGAAATGGGCTTTCAAAGAACTATCAAATCTTTTTCTTCACTCAGAGTCACTTTCAAGATAGTGATCTAACTGTGGTTCAGTAAACTTTTATATATATATTCAATTGCTGTCAGACAAATTATTCTGACTGAATTCAAGCACATTTTCTATAGAGTGTATATTTCTATACAGAATGTATGCAGGGAAAGCAGAAGCATCAGAAGCAGCTAGTAAGTAGCTGCAGTTATGAAGAACATAAAAAGTATAGGATATGTGATAGCTCATGAAAAGACACATTTTGGTATAGGGAAGAAGAATATGTCTACATGGGACTTTAATTCTATTCTGTGTGGGATATCATATTTTATGACATTCACATCCTCTTTTGTGAATAGTCAGCTAGCTCTGCCTCAAAAACTCTCTAAAGAGAATTTAGATCTCTCACTTAAAATGCCAGATAACTGTGAAAATTTTCTGGTTTTAAAAGGTAAGTACTTGATTTCAGTTAAAAAATTTCAACACTAAAGTACTGTTGCCTTGTACTTCAATGGACACCACAGTTAAATGAAATTTTGCAGATAGCTATATAAGAACTTTATCCTCCTTCTAAAGCACTTAAAAGTGAGCCAGATTTGAATCAGAAGCTCTGTAACTAAGGTTAGCCCAATCTAATAAAACCTGCTGGAGAGGAAAGAATATTAGCATTGTCTCAGCACCATATTAATAAAAAAACATGGCTTGTGGCCAACATGGACCATGGGAAAACTGTGGAACACCTTAAAAGAAGCCTAGAAAAGTAACCACATAATGAGGAATCTTATAGGTGAGTACATGGACTTTCTGCTTTATGCACAGAAGATACAAAGAGGACACAGGAGAAGTCTTTCTGATTCCTGGCTGGTTTCTTTGGAAGTGAAAACCTTGACAATGCATCACATGAATTGCTGGGACACGGGAGGATATACCATTTGTACAGGCAGTTTTCCAAGTAATGCAGACCATAACAGCCATTCCCAATTCCTACCACTCATACATCCAGCCTCAGCAAAAAGTCATTCAGGAACCCATACATAATTTATCTATGGGATATTTTGTCTACCATATTTTTAGTGATATGGAATGAATATAACACACTGTGGTTTACAAAGACTTCCTCGTATTACATTATTCTTTGTTATTTTATCCTGTGAATTTCCAAACAATTTTGTAAAAAGGAAAAATACTTTCAATCTGCTGCTGCAGTAGTAACAGTTTTTCCTTGTGTGATACATGTTCAAGCTTGATGTTGGATGAAGATGCAGGAAGACTGCAAGTATCCTGCTCTGCCACTTAACCTTGGTGGTTTTTTGTAGTCCACTGAAGAGGAAAGGAAGCCTAAATCCAGTGGTTCAGAGCTCTGCTTGCCAGTATTTGAGAAGAAAAGCTGAATAGATAATTTATAACTAGTGTTTTCAGTTCACTTAGGTATTCTTGCTGCTTGGGTAATATCTCTGAGGAGAATATGATTAACTTCTACTCTTTAGTAAATAAATTTATAAAAATGTGCAAATATTCTCTGGAAATAATTTTTGTAGCATTTTGCTATTTAAACAGTGTTGGATAACAGTAACCATATTCATGTATTTCTCTTCACAGGAAGAGTATGTGAGCACTACAACATGAATGCTTCTGTCTAATTTTTTAACTCATTTCTTTTTCAAATACCCTCTATGAGAAGATGGCTTCTGTGAATATTCATTCAGATAAAACCAAGGTAAAGATGTTTTCCTCAAGTGTATGGCCCAAGTTGAGGTGAAGGGATCAGCCGGGAAGAAGTTAAAGCTAGGAGCAAGAGCGTCCTTTGATACAGAAGCAAGTTCTATCTTAGACATGTGTAAAGATGTGCCTTGGTCATTTTTTAAACTCTAAGCTTTTTCTTCTTACCTAAAATTCTTCTCATATAATATATATGTTTGTTTGCATGTTTTTACCAGGTATATATATAGCTATTTAATTTTTAACCAAAGCTTAATTTACGTTATTGTTTTCCTGTGTGCTTTTGGTCTTATCTCTACTTTTGATTGCACAAACAGCACATGATCAGCTTTTGCCATTTGTCAGGGATATGGAGGTAGTCAGTGTTTGTCATAAAGATGAGGCTCCCAGAGTTCATATGATATGTTGAAAAGTTCAGTTGTAGGAGTTTGCTGGTGCTGTTCCTTGAGGTGGTGGAGAGGGAAACACTAATGACTGAAATCCATCAGCTGAAGAAACAGTTACCTTCCTCCAAAACTTCTTTGTAAAATGCTTTATGAAATGTAATATTTCAGCTAATCACAGGCTTCCTTAGGGTTTAGTTTTCCTGGACAGTCCCCAGAACTAGCTGCCACCTAGACCCAGCAGTCAAAGCCTTGTCCCTTATTTTTGGTGGCTTATTTCAGAGTGCCTCATGAGGAGAGACAACAGGGTGTGTGGGGTGGCCCTGTGGCAACGTGAGGGCTGATGGGCCTGAGGTTGTGTTGGGGGCCTGTGTGTGGTGTGGAGGCCACAAGAGCCCAAAGGACGCACCACAAAGGGCTGGTGTGGGTAGGAGAAGGTCGTTCACGGAGAGTCCTGTGAAATGCTTTTAAATGCTCTCATTGTCCTGCAGAGCTAGCCAGGATGCCTAGCTGCAAAGTGGGGTGTATTTTGAATAAGCAAATTCAAAATCTACAGCTCAGGGATAGTTATTATAATAACAGAAATTTGGAGATTGAGTCTGTTATGCTTAAAATACAGAGGAACATACTGAGGACGCCACCAGCCAAACATGGGTTGTAGAGACAACGCTGACTAAATTCAAAACCCTTCAGCAAAATATGGGAGGAACACACTGTAAGCCAGAACAAAGTGTGACCTTATTCAGTATGTGGTCTAAGATTGACGATGTCCCAGGGTACATTTAATGAATGCATCCTTTTCCTGGAAGGCAGTTCAAAGTCCTGAGTTGTGCAGGTACATTTAAAAAAGAGAGCTGTAAAAATCTCCATATGCCTTCCTCAGATGTCAAAAGTGTCTTTTTTTTGTTTTGTTTTTATTTTGTTAGCCACATACTAACTTATGTGCTTGCTGGCTATTCAGAAGCCAGCAGCCAGTCAGCTAATAAATCAGAGGGAGATTAAAAAATTATTTGCTCTTCTGAAACAAACCTCAAGGTTTCCTGTGAGCTATCAGTGATTTAACCAACGTACTTGAAATGAGAAAGAACACAAAGTGGAAGGCTAAAATACAGAGAGAAGTGGCTTGTACTCCTGAATCTAACAAACTCCTGTGCAAACCAGTAGCTTCCTTCTACCCATGGACATTGCTAGCATGGAAGGTCAGACCAAGCTTTCTGGAACTTGGAAATTAATGCACAGAGCCTGTGTTTGCAGCTGTGGCTAAGGCTTCATGAAGGAATCCTCAGAGACATCACTTTTTTGGCACTGGGACCAGTTTGGCACTGGCCAGAGACCAGAAGTGAAAGGTGCCGTCAGTCCTAAAAGGAAATTTCTTCCTGAGTTTTACAGATGCCAGGGGTCTGATCATTTCAGATTATCAATATTTTTCCACATCAATCCATCATTTAAACTTCAAACAGTCTCCTGCTTGCCTGTAGCATATTATAAACCTGTTCTGGTAAAATAAATTAATATTTTGACTGTAAACTTTCAATCCTTTATAACTGTTCAGGGGTAAACTATTTGAACTCAGTGTGAAAGTCAGAATTCTTAGCATTGTCATCGCTTTTCAACTTTAAACCAAGTAAGAATAGACTCATCATACCATAAATCTCTATTAGCTTCGTGCCTCACTGATTTCACTAACATATTTTATTGAAAGTTTCCTCCAAAATAAAAGAGGTTTATTACATATTTTCAAAATATTAAAATTACATAATTTTTGAAAGCTATGAAAGTGTCCATTTATCATCTGAGTTTTGTATTTTATACTTTCTTGAAAGTTTTGAACTACAGATAAATGTTGGAATAGCATCCTTTTTTCTTTTTAAAAGACATTTCTGTTAATTAGGAAAATATTGGCTATGAATGTCAAGGTTCTCAGAAAAGTTGAGACATTTGATAAAGACTGATGTGGGCATGGAAGAAGTAATGAAATTTTCCATTGAGACCAGCAGTGTGGATAAAAGCAGAAGAAGAGATATTAGGGAGTGGTATTTCAGACAGAAGTTTTGAATTACCTCCAAGTGATCAACACGCAAACTGTCTACAGCTGCAAAATAAAACACCTCTGCTCAAATGGGCCTCATCGTGCTTGGTGTCTCCAACAACACCGTGTAGGTGGCTAACCAGAGTGACATGCTCAGGGCCCAGCCCTACTTCCTGGGGGACAGGGGAGCAAGGCGGGACACCAGGTCACTTCTGACCCTTGGGTTTGTTTTCTGGGGTGACGAATATGTCAGTCCATAAAGGGGGCCTGTAGTTTCCTACAATGACCACTGACCCTTCAGCTCTGTGAGCTAATCAGAATGAGTTATAAAAAGGTTAAAAGTGTATTAACAGTAATCATATTGTCTCTTTATGCGTGATTGAGCTCTCTGTTTCCTGAAGTCTTGTTATTAAAAGAACTATTTCCTTAATAGATTGCATTAGGATACACAGCAAAGGTAAATTATGATTTATATGCACTTTAACAGCATGCTAAGACAAACGTGGTTCTACTTAAAGCAAGCATTAGATTTGGTTAAAACTTCTGAATGTAAACAATTCTGTAGAAATAAGTATTCATTAAGAGGTTTCCTCCCATTCTGAATGTGTCAAAATGTTAGTCACTGGCAGTCTTCCAGACAAGACTAACACCAAACTAGCACCATACACTTAATGTTTAACATAGCATATGTATCTTAAGTATGTGAAATATCAATTCCCATGATTTTTTAAGGCAATTAGTTCATGGTGAATGAAAATATGAATTGCCTCACATCTTTTTTTTAAACAACGAGTTCTTGCAATATTTAAATGTAAATTAAAAGCATTGGAGAGACTTCATAACTGGGAATGAGAAAAGCATTATAAAAACTTGGGCCCTGATTTATTAATACCACCACATACATGTCTTGGAAACTTCTTTGCTGCATAATCCTTTCATAAGCACTATGGTTTAAAAAAGGTGCTGTTAGAGGAGGAGTGGGAGGATCCTGGCAGAATTGGAGTAAAACCCCACTTTTGTGGATGCCCTGTTATAGCTGGAGCAGCACAGTGGAAGTTATCCTTCTGAAGTGTACCCTTGACAGAAGGAATAAATTAATTCCAGGATGATCTATGTGGACAATGGAAGACTTAATGAGCTGGAATATGTACATTTCTTGCCAGCAAGCTGAGGAACAGTCTGAAAAAGGTCATCTTTTTAAAAAGAGAGAACTATTTTTCTGGGAGTCATCTCATTTGCAGGGTAAGACTTACTGACTCACATCAGATTTGCTGCAGTAGAATAAGATATGTTATGAACCACTCAGGACATACACTGATTTTAAGCAAATATTTGGGGTAAAATTATCTGCTGCTATGAAGAGAATCTGTTAATTTTGATGTGAATTTTAGCAGTTGCACCAGGAAAAGAATGTGGGTTTACATTTGCTCAATTCTCCCTAGGAAATAATCTGAAAATAAACATTAGCTTTTTCTAAACGCAAGTCAAATGAGGAAGGAGCCGGTATAAAATCTACATGTGTCAATTCCACTCTTCCTTATATTCCCTTATCATGTGTGTTTTGTAGTTATTTCTCCTCTAACCTGAAAAGTCATACTTTTGATTATACTAAGCCAGAGACAGACAAATACATTTGACACATATAAATTACCTATTTAGAAGCAGCGCTTCTGAAGTAATTGCTTAAATGATGTTTAAACCTAAATGTCAGTAGAGCATTCACCACATATTTGTCTGATCTTTTCTCAGCGTGTCATCCAATAAGTTCTCTCAAGGTCAATTTATTTCCATATTAGTTAAGATTCAATTTTTGCTGATGCTGACTCTAAAGGGAATTTTTTGTTTGTTTGTTTGTTTGTTTTGATGTGGGTTTTTTTGGTGTCATTCTAGTGAACAAGCACTTTTACCCAACTTGGTGATTTTCAAGTTTGAAATTAATGAGATGCTTCAGGAAGGGGTAATTTTATCAGGATTTATATGACCACCATTATGAATAAGGAAACCCCTAACATGCCTTGCAATTCTGGGAATGAATATCACTTACCTAGCCAGGGAAATGCAAAAACCTCAGCCCTGTTCTGCCTTTTCAGAAACTCAGACTTCTTCATTTGCTTCAGTAGAACGTTAAAGACTCAGTATGCCTGGACTCCCTCTCACCACATTTGTGCACTGACTGCCAACCTTTCAGGAAGATAAAGTAGATGATTTCAGTCAACCATCCAGTTCAGCTATCACTAATGGAATGTGTTACTGAGGACCTCCTGAAAACAGCAGTTTGTAGGGTGTTTGCAATCAGTCAGTCCTTTTGACTTCTGACTACAGTGAGTAAATGTTAAAGACAGATGAATTCCTCAGAATTTCTTAGTTGAGAAGGCTTACCATTAATCCCTAAAAACCACAGTTAAGGTATGAGAAAATATAATGAAAACTGGGTTTGGCAGCCTTTCATTCAGAGAAATTAGAAAATTGTATTTTCCATGGAATACTAATCCAAAACAATATGATTGGATTGCCAAGATAGATTATTTATGATAGTATGTAGCAGGATTTAAGCTATGGGCCATACAGAGATCCTGAAGTTCTGCTAACAGAGGTGGGACGAGATATTGATTGGATTGCAGCAGTGTGTTTGTGTATGAAAGAAAGAGCAGAGACAGCAAAAAAAGCAGCAAAAAGCAGTGGGCAGCCAAAAAAGAGTTTAAAGTATGACCTGAAATTTATCTCAGACAGAGTCTTTGAATAATATGTATTATAACATACTGGAATAGGGAGTAAACACTTTCCCTTCTTGCTTGATTCCTGTTGCATTCAGAGGAATCAGACTTTGACGTAATCCTTTTTATTTACAAAGAATGTGTGCAAAGAAATACCTGGCCCCACTATCAAGTTCTTCCATACAGAAAGAACACAAAGAAATTCATTTTGATGAACTAGTCTGGTGGAAAGTGGTAGCGATATGCTACAAACATACAGAATAACATTTGCACAAGGTGTAAAGAGAGTTAGTTTTAATGTGCAGCAAGATGCGAGCTCCCAAGAACCTCAATCATTTTTGAAATAGGATATGGGTACCTCTGAGAAATAATACCTTTGTGAGTCAGTTCCACTGAAAAGGCAATCACTTGCTAACCTTATATTTTTATATTCTTATTGCTAGTCATATTCTCTTGTGTTATGGGATGTTCCTAACAGATATAATTGGAAGTAGTGCAGATCATCACCTTTTTCCTTTTTTTTTTTTTTTCTTATTCTAAAAGAAAGCTCTGTGGAAAGAAAGTTCTTTACAAATGTTCCAGATGCCCTCTGGCTTCTGTGTAATAAAATAATCAAGATCAGCTTGCAAAGATTTCAGAACAGACTCTTTGTTATGTCCTTTTTCCAGCTAGGGCAATGTGTAGGGAATAAATGCATTTCAGGAAGCCTGCAATGATTTCTTTATACATAGGGCCAGAACATGGCTTTGTCATACAGTGAAGCAGTCCCAAAACTTTACCAGGGTCTTTATGGACTCCGTGTCAATGGGGAACATGTACATGTCCTTTTTTTGATGCTTTTTCCCTCTTAGCAGCTTCCCTTCCTTTGAGGGACAACTGCACAGAGCATGCCAAAAACAGGGAATTCCCATCCAACAGTGAAACCTTTGGCTAGAAGTTTATGGCAAGTTTATAAAGGTCTTTCTCCTTCATGAGCAGTGAGAATTCACCTGCAATTTAATACACAATCTCCTTCATTTGCTGCTTTGCTCATTAATTAGGAGCATTTTTTGTCAACTAAATAAAGCATAACTATAAAATGGAGAGAAACTATAAAGTAGAGCAACACTTGTGCTTTATGTGCATTCCAGATCTGTTATGGCTGCTTAATAAAAGACTGAGAGGACTTTTTGACAAACTGAATTGTGTGTATGTATTGGCACAAATAGTACAAATCAAAGTTATATTAAAAGTAATTATTCTATACTATTGTTTACCTAAGAATATATGTTCTTATGACACATAAAAATATGTAATAATTTAGTGGATTTATAAAACAATAATATTGTTTCTCCCACAAGTAATATCACAGTTAAAATTTTAAAACTTGCTATAGTAGAGTCAAACTACTCATTTTGGGGTCTTGTTTTGCACAAAGATGATGGAACAGCAAAGAAAATTCCAGTATAGCAAAGCAGTAAATATATTCCACTGCATGGATTGAAAATAGAAAATGGAAGAAGTTAAACTTTACCAAAGTCCCAGGAGCTGCTGTAAGAAAATCAAGAAAATCACCAGCTTTAGTAAAGTGGGCCAGGCTGGCACTGATTAGAAAATACTTTATCAAGAGGTGGAGTCTGAGAGATGGGCTTCAGAAATTTTGAAAGAAACAGGGGAATAACACTCATTAAATTAAAAGCTACTCAGTATCCTCTGTACCCAATCAAGCTAGTCAAGGATAAGGACACCTGTATTTTCTGGTCTTAAAGGATTTACAAGTTTTGAGAAGAAGAAAAGATAAGATTTAACCTTTATACTTGTATAGCTGTTCAGATATAACAGTATTTCATTGGATCTGTGTTAATTTTGACAAAAACTCTACTCCTGTGAAAACAAGAGGCTCTGGATTCATTTGGAATAGTCAAATAAGGAAAGTCTAACTTAATAATTCAGACCAGGGGCTTTATTTTAATTCTTTCACATCCCAGTGACTTGTGTAGAGTTGTCTGCTCCACAGTGAGTTTCTCAGTGTTTGCTGTTGGAAATAGTCAGGTTACTTTCTGTCTGTCTCTCTGTCTATCTCATTATTTTCATATAGATACCTAGGTGCTGATTGGAGCATACATTTCAAATTACAATTCCTGTGGCCTAAGTAAGTGACAGAAACCATGAGCATCTGATGCAAAGCCCTTAAGTTGTCACACACACTTCAGATTCTTCTTTCAGCTTCTGAAATTGCACAATATCAATCTGTATAGTTACTGGTTTTAATAGCATATGTCATATATGCAAAAATTAATATAAATATTAGCAATGAAGTTTGCATGATGCACCGTAACATTTTGGATAAAGGTATACAGAGAAATAAAAGAGTATCTACCTGTTTCTTTCCCATTACTGCATTACCATGGGTCTTGGTAGCTATCTGTAAGTTGTTACAGTACTATCTACTTATAGTTGCACAGAATTTCAAGCTATTCTTTCTTCCATCTTAGTAGATCACCTTCTAGCAATTCTTCTATAGGACTTGCAATCTTCTGATGCCTAGTGGATGGGATTTGGAGAAAAAGGAGAGAAAAGAGATAGGGAGAAGAACTAGTTCTTCTTTTCTCTCCTTTTTCTCCAAATCCCATCCTTTTCAAGATCACGTAGGTAGAATCTGGGCCCAAAATTTACAAGTCCCTTTTCAAACTGGGACTCAGTCTCCTACACTAATTTGATGATTCAGAAAAACATATATATATATATATAGTTAGTCCAGAGGAGCAGTATGAGTCCTCTGTGAAATAATCTATGAAAGGGCTATAATTAAAACTTTAATCTGTGTGTGAGGTAGCAGCATAGCCATGGAGTGCAACAGCAAACAAGATGAATGGGTGTTGTGTGGAGGGATTCTAGTAGCATTATTTTAAAATTATGTTGTGTACCAGTTATATTACTGTAAGGAATTATAGCATCACACTTTATAACAACCTGTGATCATATTAAGACACTATAATTGTCATTAATAAAAAAGATAGTGGTTGCCACTAGGAAATCCAACAATTTCCTAATTGGTCTTAAAAAATGTTGTTGATGGTATTTTCCTGTATTTAGAGTAAACGATTCCTCAGATACGATGAGAGATATCAAAAACCATAAGGAATGCAATGTACTACATATTATTTATGCTGATTCAAAGGACAGAAGACTTACACAGTAGAAAAAGTAGATTCACAAGTTAAGTTTAAAACTTGATGCCTTCCACTGCTACATATGGGGGTTCTTTTAAAATCTGTAATTAAATGACAGCCAGTTGGCTTTGTTCATGTGGTGTTGACATTTCCTTTAAAAGATACTGGTATTGTTTATTATTGTCCAAAATAGCAATTTGTTGTCACTAAAGGAAAGAGAGAGCTCTTTGCCCAAGGAATAGAGAACAGATGCCTGTTCTTTTGGGGTCCATGGTATTTTGGTCAGCCTCTAATAGTGGCAATTTCTGTAATGACAGTGTCCCAAGGAGGTTCAGAACTGTCTTTGCAAGAGGTTTCATATAACCTGCATCTCAATGTTCATTGGTTGATGTCCTACACCAGTAAAATCCTTTTTTTCAGCTCAGTGAGTGTGTGTCAAGTTTTGTTAGTCATAAATATAACATTGTCTATAGCTCCAGCCTGTGATGCAAAAGCCAATATACCTAGTATTTATCTTAGGATAAAAATAATGATTGCAAGCAATTAAACTATTGCTCACTAGATAAGCCATCAAAGCTGGTCATATGCATGATCTTAGCACATTACAAGTGCTGAATAAAATGTATTTGCTTGTATCAGAAAAACAGTTCACTTAAGAAAGTCATGGCGTACTGTAAGTGCAGTAACACAGTACAGCTGGTTCAGTTAGGGTGGTTCAGTTGGAACTGTTCGTCCTCAAGACACAGGGGATGGAGTATGTTCATGACACTAAAATCCGGTGAATGTGTCTTTTATTATTGTTATATGCAGTGATCTAGTGGCAACAATAACATTTAACCTGGCCTTTTGTTGCATTCATTTTGCATTTACTGCATTTAGAAATACATGAGCATGTGTATAAACAATTATTTCTATGTAATAACAAAAAGGCATAGCAATGTGGAAGGTTCACTTTTATTTTACATCTTATTAAAATATCAGTAATAATTCATTCTTCAATGTAAAAATGTTTAATGACTTCATTTTAAACTTACTGATTTTATTTATGATAGGCTTAATAAATTCAGTTACTGAAGTTTTCAGTAGTAACTGTGGAGAGTATGTGCCAACAGTTAGATAACAATTCAGATAACATTATAATCACCTGTAATCTCTAGTTTTGAATTTTAAGTTTCTGGCAGATCTTATTAGCTTTTATAGTTTAAAATAAATATGAGAATTCAAGACGGAAATACAGAAGATAAGGAAGTTAAAATAGAACAAATGGGATCAGAAAGGAGAATGGATGGGTGGGTTAAGCTCAAGAACAATAAATGGGTGGGCTTGTCCCCATGGAACTAGCAATGATTTTTTTAAATTAAGGAAGTCAAAGCACTGCTGCTCTCAGTGCCAATTTTGCATCCAATGTACATGAATCTGGGTCCATTGATGTCAAGAAAGTAAACGTCCATCAGGTTTAAATTTGCTCCACTCTGTTAATCATCAGGATGAACCAAAACAGGTTCTATCTTAAAGTCAATATACCTAGAAATAGAGTTGAAGAACATCACTGACATCACATTACTTCATTAACATCAATATACATGTTTCCATGTGCTTTAAAAAACAACAGCAGGGTTTAGGTTTTTATTTTACATTACCAAAAGGTATAGGTTGGGCTGCTTCTGCAAGAGGAGTGTAAGATCACAGAAAACAGGCTGAGGTGAGAACTTGTCTATTCCATTGTCCAGATGATGCCCAAGCCATTTATACCAGGTTCTTGTTTGATTTATTTGCTATTACAAACCTCTGAGGAGGAGATTCTACAACATCCCCTTTCCATACTTCATCATCTTTACTCTTAGAAAGTTTTTCCAAACTCAACCTCAGCTCACTTGCTGTAATTTGAGCCTATAACTTCTTTGCCTATGGCAAAAAAAGGTTTTTTCCTTCCTCTTTGTAGTTGTTTTTTACATGCTAAAATACTTACTATGTCTTTCTCTTTGGCTTTTTGTCTGGTACACTGAATAACTTCATTTCACTCTTTGAAGGTTATTTTTTCTAAACTTCTGGCAACTTTTGTGATTTGGATGCTGTCTCAGCTGTTCAGCGCCTTTTTTTATAAGTGGGGGTTAAAGTTGGCCCTTGAAGTACAGTTGAGAAAAGCCAGAGGATTACTT
>VZTL01066363.1:0-11143 GCA_013400535.1 Scopus umbretta | reverse complement strand
GTGGCCTGGCCGCGCGGTACGGGTTTGTCGCCTCCCCTTCTCCGCGCCCAGCGGTCGGTCGGTCGGTCTCGGGGTGTGACTTGTGCCCCGCTGCACAAGCCGCTTTGGTGCGTGCCCGTGATGGATGAAATGCCTTCTTGCCCGGGGCTTGAAAAGCCAACGCCCTGTTAGCGCTGAGGTCCTTTCTCAAGACTCGTATTTCCCGTGCCATGGGTAAAAATTAGCCATCCGACTCGTACAAAATTATATCCCTTCTATGACTGAACTGTACTCGCCCGCAGGCTGCTTATTGATTGTTTATGTTTGCACAGAACAGCATGCAGTAGGAGCCCTAAGTTATGCCTAATGCAGCTGGTTTAGCTGTAGTACAGCATAGCTTGTTCCATAAACAAAGCAGAGGGAGGAAGAGAACTCAGTAAAGCCATGTGAAGTTAAAATTGCGTCCCACCTGCCACGTTTTACCATTGCTGAAAAGAGAATATTGATGTTATTACCGAGTCTTTCTTTTTTTAGAAGTGCAACTTCACACTAAGCCATCTTCCTATACTTCAAGGCAAGAAAACCCCACCGAGAGGTTGCAGGCCTGTCATATTCTCCCTTTTTTCTTTCCTAGTAGCTATCCTTAGTTCTGGTTGTTTCCCCATCTCCTGTTTTGCGGAAAAGATTACTTCAGTTCTCTTGCACTTTCTCTTGCTGTGCTAATCAAGCTTATTCATTTTAGTCTGCTTCCACGATACGAGTCCTTCATCTTCCTGAGACCCTTGAGCAGCATCTGTGTCTGGTGCATGGTAATTCAGTGACAAAAAGTGATCCCAAATCAGGGAGAAGAGCCTCACCTGAGATGTGCGTGAAGTATGGATCGAAGCTAATAGGGTCTCCTGTCGGAAGGAAGCTGGGTACAGCAAAGCACAAATGCTGTTAGTGCTCTCAAGTGAGGCTTGGATGCAGAAAAGCTTAGGAACCTTTTGTCTCTTTCAGCTTACAGCAGTTGCCTTAGGGTGTGGAGGTTCTGCTGTAGAAAAGATGACCTTTTCATCCACCTTGCGTTTGTTTTGACATTTATCACCTTGGTCTTCGTTTTGCCAATTTTCTTTGCTGTTCTGACACTTCCCTATGTTGCCATAACTTCCACATGCAGCTCACTAGTGTCTTATTTTTACCAAAGTGTTTTTTGATATAGAACCTTAAACACCATCGACATTCAGACAAGTAATCTGTTTAATCTCAAAAGGTAGTCTAAGTGGTCAGGTAGTACATTAAAAATACTGACTTGCAAAATTTTGTAATGAATTTATTTTCTGTGCTACATGGAAAAATAAATTATCTAAGATTTCAGTCAGAATTAAGGTCAGACCTTTCTATATTGAATAATGATTCTGAACTTGACGGGGATCTCTTGAGTTCAGTCTATTTTTGGCTTCATTATAGTGACTAACTTCCAAAATATCAGATTTAGTGCTTCTTAAAAAACAACATGTAGGAATCTTTTTTTCCCGCCTACTGTCCTGTCATAGTTCTTCCAAGTAAAGTTGAATGATTGTTAACCAGGTGCTATAGCTCTATGTGGTGTTTCCATGCTAGCTGAATCAGAAGTTATGGCACTGACTACTTGCTGTATTTAAAGATAAAACCCATCCTTTTTTTATACTGTCAAGATGAAACATTAAACCGATTTTAGCAGTGCAGCCCTTTTTCTACACTAAGTGAGCCAACTGTATCAAAATAGTATTGAGACTAAGAGTAGATAATTTACAGAAAAGCTGCAAAGCATATGATGCAACTGAGGAGACAAAAGGGTTAATGTTTCGAGGAAAGAAAGGAGGGGGGGGGGGGGGAAAGTAGTAAAATGACCTGTCAGGCTAGATGACTAAGTATGGCTAACTAAATCTGTTTTGTGGGTTTTTTTGCTTAGTACTTGAGTAAGGATGCCTTAAGAAGATAACTATGGATAAATATATTAAGGTGCGAAAGATTGGAGAAGGATCCTTTGGGAAAGCAATTCTTGTCAAAGCTAAAGAAAATGGCCAACAGTATGTTATTAAGGAAATAAACATCTCTAAGGTGAGTGATTATCATTAACTACTGATCCATTCTTTTTGTATTCCTGTTCTCAAAAATCATTATTTTCTTTTTGAAGATGTCAAATAAGGAGAGAGAAGAATCAAGGAGAGAAGTTGCTGTATTGGCTAACATGAAACATCCGAATATTGTCCTGTATAGGGAGTCATTTGAAGGTAAGATTGATTAATACAGGAGAACCTGAAGTAATGATAGTAAGTGGCTGTGCACTACTTATTGCATGTAGGTTAAAAGTCAGTCTGTTTTCTCTCTGTAATCAGTCTTTTTCATACTTTTATTACTTGCTGCAGTTCTTTTTGGTTGTATTTTTTTTTCACAATTCCCCTGCACATTTAAAAATAACAGTAATTAAAAAGTGCAACAATTAAACAGAAACATTCATGTCTCTTCCTTGCATGCATCAATATTTGTTGATGCTCACGTTAAAGGGTTGTGTTCTGTTGTTTCTCCAGAGTGTAAGTCTCCTTGAATACTTGGGTATACCCAATACCAGTATGGGCTAAATTGGGGTGTTGATAACATAGCAAGAGCAATTTTATATCAAAGTCTCTTGTCTTAAAATACAGTCTTCAGTAACTGCAATCACATCATTGCTTTCAGAGCTGGAAAAATAGATGGGACTGTGTACTTCATCAAGCTATGAAGGAAGGAGAAATATAATTCCACATTGTTTTCACAGTGAATGTCTTGGGAAATGGGCAGGACAGATGAAAGATTCCAAGAGCCTATCGTATAGGTTAAAATAAAACTTAAATATTTCTTGAGATACTGTTTAGGAACACTGCTCTTTTCCTCTTTCCTTCCTTTCTTCTGACTTTCGTATGTCTTTTGATTGGGGGCTTTTATTTTTTCTATTCATTAAATTAGAATTTTCCACCATAGTCGTATTGCATAGCCATAGTCATCCGATTTATAAATCCACGCTTCTGTGTTCTCTGTAATAGAGGCCTGTTCTTTTAGACTGTTTTTTTCCTTTTTTTCTTCTTACAAGGTAGATCCTGTAATCTGTAGTTCACAAGACTTCATGTTGCGTCTTTATTGCTAAAGCACATTGGCTTTGAACATACTGGTTTGGTTTGTGAAAGAGAATTATTTCAGCAACAGGTCTGCAAGAAATCCAGACTCCCAGGATCATCTTTTGAAATAATACCAATTATAAAGCTTAACGAAGATATGAACAACTGTAAGCACAACAGAAGAATCCTGGGTTTGATGTTTCGAAAGACAAAGCGTTCTGCAGGAGTGAAATTTAAGCGACTTAGATGATTGAATTAATTTTGACTCTAAATAGAGTTTTTTAAGTGCTATGACTAACTCTCTCATAAAAGCTTTTCTTTTGAGCAGCATGTGATTGATTTTATGCATTTATTCAGCTCTTCTCCAAATCATGCCTAATACGCGAGTAGTGTAGTTCTTATGTTTTTTGTAACTTGCAATTTGCTTCTGCCTAACCTTTTAGATTGCATTGGGGAACAAAACTGTAACTTTGTGTGAGATGTATTATGTATGTTCATACTTCCTAGTAGAAACTTGCGTAGGATTTTTGGAATTCTTCCCAAATTTCATTCAAAAATGAGAAAATAATTGTTTCCATCTGTCATTGTCTGCTGGAAGTTTTATTAGTGTTCTTCAGTTTCTGAAATGAGCTGTATGTCTGGTATGAGGGCTGATGATTGTCACGTTTTTGCACTTAGTGTGAGTAATACCTTGTCCAGGTAAAATGCCAAGAAAGAATTAGGCAAATAGAGGCAACTACCTGAACTAGAACTTGAGACATCTATTTTTAGGGTAGGGGATCTATAGGATGTTTGAAAGCAGGTTGGAGAATATGAATGCAATTATAAAACCACAGTGACACCTTTAATTTCATAGTGGTTTTGAACCCAGTTTTGAGGCATTGGTTCAGCAGATGTAATTTTTTTTTTCTCTCCATATCAAAATTGTCCAGTGTTACCAGAAATAGGAAACTTATGTTGTGAAACTCAAAATAATGAAAGCATTTTTGCTTGAAGTTTGAAAAAAGGACTAATAAATAATATCTGAAGCTGCATGTGAAAAGGTTAATTTTTTGGTTGCTTTTTCTGTGACCACAGTGAAGATATTTGGAAAGTTATGCTAAAGATGGGTCTTTTCGTTCTTTTTGAAATACTTTGTATTTTACTTTACAGAAAATGGCTGCCTCTACATAGTGATGGATTACTGTGAAGGAGGAGACCTATTTAAAAAAATAAATGCCCAGAAAGGAATCTTATTCTCTGAAGATCAGGTAACAGCAAACTGCTGCTGATGTGTTTTGTTACATGATACTTTTTCAGGAGTTTTAAATTATTTTGGTTCGGTTTGGTAGATATGGTGGCTTAATCTAAAAGGAGGTTCTCAAATGGTGGTTCTTGTTGGATCAGTCATGGTAGTATCTTTTTTTAAAAAAAAAAAAAGAAAAAAAAAAAAAAGAAAATGTAGCTGGAAATCCTGGGTATATTAATTGGGGTTTTGTCTGTGTGTGTAAGATGCTTTAAAAAAAGTGGGATGTCTTGCAAAGTAAAGCAATGAATGAAAATGAAAAAGTGAAAAATACTGAAGGACAACATGAATATTTTTAAGCCTTTGAAATTATTTTCTTTTTAAAGATATAATGGCGCAAGATTTTTGTTTTGTAATACTTATTTTTGTTTATCAGAAGTATAAAATAACATACTTTGTAAATATAATAATATGAAATAGAGCAATATGAAGTTTATGTCATTCAAAAGTTTATTTTTCCATTAGAAAAAAAATGATGTTGTATTGGAAGTATACCAGTAGATTTTCTTTTTCCATGGTACTGGTTATAAAGTCATTTGTACTGTGGGAGAATCTGGAATAAATGAGAGGACTTTATGTACGGATTTGATTACATTAAGTGAAAATAGGTTATGTAGGTTTCAGGGTTTTTTATTAGAACTGACATACATTCCCTTGTTTATAAATTGTTTCTATGCTTTTGTGTCTGCATCCAGTAGGATCTCGGTTTACCTGTGGTTGGAAAGGTTTAGTAGTGTGCTAGGTCTATTGATAGTATTTAGGATAGGGTAATCATGAAAAGTTTTGGATATAATTTCTAAAACTGTTCCTTTTTCTAATTTGAGCTCACTTTTACAAGAATAACTTAAAGTGGAAAAGTAAAAATTACACCTTGCAGTATACTGCAAGTATAAAAAAGTATAAAAGTTCTTGCCGTTAGTCCCTTTTCATATTGTGATTTTCACAAAATTACAAAAATACGGGGTTTGTTGGCTTGTTTATAAACTTCTGGTTATATATTGTTAGTTGCTTTTTTCATCTAAATCTGCTTTGAACTATTTTTCTTTTTAAGGTAAAGTACATAAATGATAAATTAAGAGCTTCTGTAAACATCAGTATGGCTTTTTTTAGGGCTCTTGGTTGATAACTGACTGCAAGAAGACTTGTATTGGTTACAGCAAAAGTACAATCTTTAAGATGCAAGTTCTACTTCTTAAACATTTTAGCCAATCAGATTCATATTGTACACTTTTGTTAGCTTTATAATACGTGATGGAACCAGTAGTCTCAGGCTTAGTATCTAATTTGGGTAATATGCATCCTTCACTAAAAAGTTTGCATTACAGTGACAGTACTGTTATGTTTTTAATGATTCTATGGTATAAATGAAGACAGGATTGTGGGAAGAGGGTAAAATCTTGAGTTATAACTATAAAACTGATTTGATATTATCTTCAGTTATGTAACTGGGGAAGCTTTCAGATAAACAACAATGCTGATGTTGCATTTTCTTGTATGCATAGATCCTGGATTGGTTTGTACAAATCTGTTTAGCACTAAAACACATACATGATAGAAAAATCTTGCATCGGGACATAAAGTCACAGGTATGTAGGTACTTATTTTTTTAACTGAATTTACTTCCAAGGTGATTACACTCATATCTTCCTACTGTAAGTTGGCAAATTATGGAGAGTAGTCTTTTTGCATAAACACTTCTAATACTGCAAACACTTTTCTTCAGAATTGCCTGGAGAAGTTTTATATGATATTCATACAAACAGATGAGTCTATTTAATGAAGCTACTTGAGTATTACTCATATATTTATGCGTGGGGACAGAAAAGGTTATATTTTGGAATGTGTAATAGTGTTTTCTTTAATTTTCATGAAGTAGGGCTAGAGTAAGTCTGGTGTTTCACAGTAGTCAGTAGCACTGCTGCTAGTGACTTCAGAGTGATTGCATGGTAGAAAACTCTATTCTTGCCAAAACATATTGAGAAGAAAAAGTGTGCAATTGTATGAATGTTTTAATTAACAGACTTCTTAAAATTTCTATATCAAGAATATATTTTTAACCAAAGATGGAACGATACAGCTGGGAGATTTTGGGATCGCCAGAGTTCTTAACAGGTAACTCCTTTTTGATGCTGTTTTCTCTGACTTCATCTAAATTGCTTTGATCTAGGAAAACACCATCTGTGTACTTCGTGTGAGTTACCTAGTTAACATTCATTCTTATTTTTTTCTTAGTACTGCCGAGTTGGCTCGCACTTGCATAGGAACGCCGTACTATTTATCACCTGAAATATGCCAGAACAAACCTTACAACAATAAAAGGTATTAATAAGCATTTTATAAAACATTTTTGGTAACAAGAAGAAAGTGAATTCTTGAGAAAACAAAAATCGTATTCATATGATGGTGAACAGCTGTTAGTTTGTCTCTTACCCAGGAAGGTACTGAGTCTCACTGTACAAATGGGACCTTAGTAGGCCTGTGCAGTACAAAGCAATGTGATGCAGAGATGACTTAGCTTAATGCTTTAAGTTCTAGATCTAGCTGCGTTCCTAATTATGGCTCTACTTTTGCCTATCTACATGCTAGTTGTACTGCCTTAATTTATGCAGTATGAACGTGAAACCGTGCTAAGAATGAAATCACAGACACAGTAGTTGGATTCTTTAAGCAGATGCATAGATAGGTGGCTCTGCTTGCTTCAGGTAACAAAAGTCGTACAGATACTTTGCTTGTATGGTTGCTGTCCTGGCAGTAGGCTGTATCTGGTAACAGCATCCCTAACGTAAGTAATGTGGTCTCTATCAAGTTAGTCTTACGCTTCACTAGGCTGCTGCATCCATTGCTGCGACTGCCTTATACGAACGAAAATTGATTTCTTAAAAGATACAAATTATTGTAGTTCCTTGTCCCTTAATTTTCCTCTGCGTGGGATTTATTATCCAATGGTGTTCTAACCAAATTCTGTAATCCTATAATGAGTGAGGGTAAAGTAAGTCAATGTTGAACAGAGTAAATTGACTTCAAGAATTGTATTTGCTGAACTGGGTGATGGTTTTTCTTTGGGTTTTTGTTTCTTTAATTCAAAGACCTCAGGCAAATGTATGCATTTAAAGAAAGCAAGCCTTTGTCCGTATTTTGCCTAATTTCACGGATTGGGATGGTTCAGATGAAAAGATCTAAATAAAATCTGGAGCCAAAATAACCCCAGCTGGTTTTAAGATTGACCTTATTTTTTGTTGTTGGATTCTTTTTTTGTTTGGGGTTTTGTGGGTTGAGAGGGTGGAAGATACAAGGGAGCTTGTGCATACTCAAAAGACAGCCTTTTCTTTTCCTTCACAGATACGTTACGTGGCAATGTTATACCTAGAACTAATTCTTAAGTATGTTGGTTTTGATGTATGTTCTCTTTGATTTAGTGATATCTGGGCCCTTGGTTGTGTTCTCTACGAAATGTGCACACTTAAACATGCGGTGAGTAGAAACTTCTTGTTTCTTTAAAAGAATAGTGATTTCAAACGGGGATTTTTCCTGATGTTACGTGTATTTGTTTCAGTTGATGAAAAGCTTTCATGGTGACTGTTTAAAATTGCTTTCAACATTTTAATATCCTCTTCCTATACTGACCAACATTTTCGATTTGTGTTTTGGTTCATGCCAATCTCTCCAGAAACTGTATATTTTGTTTTCAGTGTAGGTTTTTAATGAACTGTGTTAGCTGAAAAAATTGTTAGGTGCTGTAACAAACGATACTGTGTATAGTCTTCCTTTCTTTCCAAAAACTTGATGTTTTCATTGAAAGCCTGAGTTTGGACTGTTGACTTTTGTGCAGATGGATTAATGCATTTCTGTTTAGAACAGAAATAGTTCTTAGAAAAAACTCCCAAAGTGAAAGAGTTGCCTTTTTTGTATATGTGTGTGTGTGTGGTGTTTTGAAGAATACATCTTTGTTGTCCATTTTCCAGTTAGGAAGGGAAGAAGAAACATTTCTTTTCTGTCTTGGTTTGGGTTTTTGGTTTGGGTTTTTTTTTTTAATAGCTATTTTTATTAGAAGAAAAAAGATGAAAACATGAAAAGCAGAAGAAAAATTTCAAGGGGTAAGGATTTGATTTCATNTGTGTGTGTGTGTGGTGTTTTGAAGAATACATCTTTGTTGTCCATTTTCCAGTTAGGAAGGGAAGAAGAAACATTTCTTTTCTGTCTTGGTTTGGGTTTTTGGTTTGGGTTTTTTTTTTTAATAGCTATTTTTATTAGAAGAAAAAAGATGAAAACATGAAAAGCAGAAGAAAAATTTCAAGGGGTAAGGATTTGATTTCATTCTAAGCTTTTGTAATTTCTTACTGCATGGTCTTTTCCGTGGCAGCAACGCCAACAGTATTGCCTTTCTGAGAATTAATGGCAATAGGTTGTTTCCTGTGAGCTGGTATGTATATGATATGTATATGTGATATGTACTGTTTTGTTTTTTTCCTTACTGCACAAAGGAATTGAAATGGTGTGCTCTGCTTCCTGAGCTTTACCTGAAGTCTAAGCATTCCTTTGGATTTTACACTGAATGAGTGTGAATGCTTTACATTCTTTCATTTGAAATGTGGCTTTGCTAAAAATGGCAGAGGGCATGTGATGGTTGAAAGTGTTTGGGAGAGGAAATCGAACAGATAATTACATAATTATTTCATCCTTAATTATATGTCATTGTCAGTCTAGATCTGGAGGGAAATAATTATTTGTTAGCAAAAATTATATCTCTATAGTATGAATTATCTGTATTATGATGTATTTATAATCGAGTACTTGGCAGCAGATTATTTTAAACTGCTGATGTAAACTGTTGATGGCCTTGAAAATTTTGGTGTGTTGAGGCAAGGAAAGGTGTAGTTTGTTTTGGTTTTTGTTTGTTTGGGTTTTTTTTCTCTTCATCTTTATATGTAGCCTTACATGTGGACAGACAGTAAGCAACATGTAGTAACTTTTCTTTCTTGTGTGATATAGTTTGAAGCTGGTAACATGAAGAACTTGGTACTGAAGATAATCTCTGGACCTTTTCCTCCTGTGTCTATGCATTACTCCTATGACCTACGTAATCTGCTGTCACAGTTATTTAAAAGGAATCCTAGGAATAGACCATCAGTAAACTCCATATTGGAGAAAAGCTTTATAGCCAAACGCGTTGAAAAATTTCTCACACCACAGGTATGGAGTTAGTTTTAATTCTAATTTTGCTAAAAACATCGTAGGACTTTTCCTTTTCTTTATTCTAATGTCAATATACAATCTGAGAAATTGGAGTAATGGTATTCCCTAGACCTTTTATGGAGACACTTTGATTTGAGGAAAAGAGAGTTTTACTACAAACTGTAAAGAAAAATCTCAAATTCCTTAAGTATTTGGTAGTTTCCACAAACAAATTTAAATTGGCATTTTATTAAGTGCATTGTTTTGTGTGTTTTTCTGTAGAATGAGGAATTATGAGTGAGATGTTCGTTTGTTTAGATCACTTCTTTATCATTGTTTCTTCAGTCCGTTTTTTGTTCAGACTTTGGAATGGCCTGGAAGTGTGTTCTGTGAAATATTGCTCAGTAAACTAATTTTTAAATTTCTTGATATTTAAACGTATGTGTATATAACCTAGGATAAGTTTCTGTAACCTAGAAGTTGCTCACTATTCGGTTTAGATTCTGTTGAGATCATTTGACACCTATTCATGTCCTTTTAATATAAATCTAATCAAAAGAGATCAAGATTAACAAGTGAATAATAGTACTGCTACAAGGTAAATAAATATAGACAAAGGACATGAAGGAAATGAATGCAAAAGGAGACCTCCCTAAGTATAAAGAGTTCTAGTGGCTTCTAACTCACAACTAAAGAAGTTTCAGGAGAAGGCCATATATAATTGGAATTTCAATTGTCTATGAGGCTTTCAATTGTCAATAGGCTTTCAACTAATAATAGTTCAGATTAAAGTCCCAATGAACGGTAAGATTCTGGAGTCTTTACAGATAAGTTAACTTTTACAACAGTAATAGTTTGATCTGACTTTATTTCCAGTAGCTAGAATGGGTATGAAATTTTTATTTGGGGTTAGTCAGGCAAAGTATAATTAGTAATAGACTACTACCAGATGATGATACTAATTTCTTCTAGATTGAGTGTGAATACTTGCACACAATTTTTCCAACTGAATTGCTAACACGTTCGACTTAGAAATGCTTCCTGATCTTAAAAAGAACAAAACCCCACACCCAGAAAGCACCTTTTACTAACTGTATCAATCACTGGTACATTTGTATTCAGCCAGAGGTGGTCGTTCTGTGACACAGCTGTAATGCCTGTTTGCTTTCAGTTTCATCTGTGGCTAATGCTGTTGTCCTGTGCTTTCCTTAGTTTAAGCTTTAGAGATATTCCATAGTTATCTTCAACACATTGCAGCTATTGCTGAAATCCTGCTCTTAAATGACTGGAAAACAGTCTTCCAGTTTTAGATAAATTATTTCTTAATTTTCAGAGTTACTAACTAAGTTACAGTAAAGAGGGGATCTGAATTAGCATCAGTTTGGAAAAAAAAGAAGTTTTTTTGAAAGGTACTGAAGAGTCGTGCTTCTTTTATGTCAGTAGCTGTGTTATCGTGGAAACACCACGCATCAGTTGTTACAGCTTACCACCCAAACAAAAGCTTCAAGTTCACTGAAATGCCATTAGTAGGAGACGTTTCCTATGTGTGATTTCTTGCTTACAAGTTAAAAAAAGTTTCTCGGCCATCATG
>VZTL01066358.1:1736-28172 GCA_013400535.1 Scopus umbretta | reverse complement strand
TATATTAATTTTAATTTTAATTAAAATAGGATGAAAAAGGAAAATTATCTGTCAAATAAAGAAAAGAAAAAGCAGTTTTCAGGAGAAAAAATATATTACCCACATAAGGGGATCTTTCTAGATTTTTTCCCCAAATAAATATTATTTTACAGAAGAGCATAAGAGAATGCATGTGCCTTCCTGCTCTTCCCCTCAGGTCTGGTTTACTTTGTTTCCTTAAATAAAGTACAAAACAAATTACATATTTCCTCAAAACCTCAGTTTGGTCAAGTCAGCATTATTTGACAGAATATACTTTGCCCAACTTCTTCCAATGATAATCTCAATATTGCACCCAGCACAGTGCTGACAGCACCATCAAAATCTGATAAAAGGTGGGGGAGGAGCCGAACAGAAGGATCTTTGTTAGTAGTACAAGTCAAAAAGGATAGACTAGATCACGGTTTGTATTTAGGTGATTTGACATGATTTGGAATGGCTGGATTTGTGTTCTGCTTGCTGAAGTAGACTGGTATATAAAGTGTCTGACTTTTGCATAAAATCAAAGTTTTAAAATCATTTAGTATTTTAAGGATTTGTGACTTCTGGTCAGTCTTTTCCTGCAAATACATTAATGCCTCTGACCTTCTGCTTCTGCACATTAATGCACTGTTAATTAAGACAGTATTGCACTTATGCAGAGATTCTTTTCAATTCCATTCATTTGAATCAAATTACATTTTTAATAGCATTAACTTGAAGGTCAATACTTTTTCTGTGGCATAAACTTTTAATTCCTTGATAATGGGATGTCAGTTTGCAGAGCAGGGAGGGACAGCAAAAAACACTATTTGCAAATAATGCCATTTCCTTTCCAAAATGTGTTGGCTTTATCAGCTGCATAATTTAGCTCCTTTTTTTTTTTTTTCCTTTACAATGCTGTTCTGTAGAACCTGCTAAAATCTACGAGTACCATGTGCCTGTGGGTGACCCAAGGCCAGGCTTTGCGTGAAAAGAGGTGTCGAACATCACACCTGCTTGTGAGAAGTTAAACATTATCACAGTGTAAAGAGCACATCCCAGAAGATAATCCTACTTACTCATATGACCTCTTGACATTCCTTTCTGTGGTCCTCTTTTATCACCGCATAAAGCCTCTGAGATTTCCACAGAGGTGCAGGGCTTATTTTTCTTTAATTTTAAGGTGTCTTACGAATAACTAGTCTTCTAGTTGTGAATCTGTAGTCCACCATAATTTAGGGTTATTTATTCAGATAAAAAACCCAGCCAGAGTAATTTGAAAGGTAGTGTATTTGAGCAGCTCTTTTATTTTTATATTCTTATTCCAAGGAGCGTGTACCTCTTCAATGACGCTCTTTTCATTTAGAGCCATGCAAGCCATTACCACAGCGTCTTAAAGGTTCGCTTTTCCAAAACAGAAAAATACAGTGGTCACTCCACAAATAATGCCTCTTTTGATTACTGCTATAGAAACAAAAATATGAAAACTTTTATGTGTGTGTATCCGTAGACACAGGCATGGGTATGCTTTTAAAGGGAAAGGACTCCCTATCATCTCATTTGTAGAACAGACAATTCTGAGCTTTCTGTGAAGAATCCCCCAGGAAAGGATGAAAAAGACCCTATTGAGAGAAAGGATGAAGAAAATGTGTGCATATTTTAGAAGGAAAGAAGAATTTCATAGAGTTGTGTAAACCATTTATGGTAAACATTGTTTTTTATAGCATAAGCTAATATCCAGGCCAGTAAACAACATGGGTCTGATTGTGCAATTGCTATTTGGTGTTGGGCTGGGGAGAGGAAGGGGAGTGCCACTGAAAAGGAAGAGAAATGTTAGTTTAACAAAAATGTTGATGATAATACCTGCCATGTGTACATGTGATGCTTAGCACAAGCACCAACGATCACACTTTAGAAAAGGAGTTCACTATTTTGTTTGAATATAGCCCTGCCCCTATTTTGCCAGCTTGAGGGAAAAACAGACAGAATCTGCAGAGTCAAATGTATGAACTAGTATTTTTCCAACACACATTTTTATATCTGGACAGCTTTTCTACATTACCATGGCAAGACAGGGCTTGTTTACAGGGGGGAGTTTGTCTAAGCATAGGAAGAGTTGTCAGAGTAAAAAAGCGTTTGTGAAATGAGGCCTGATGAAAGGTTTTATGATCACCTGGAGAGCATCAGCGATTCTAAAGATGTTATCTGAAGAAGAACACCTAAAGACGGAGAAAAAGGAACTTAAGAGGAAGCAGGTAGGATAATCCAAGAGGCAGTCCTGACCCTTTCTGGAAAGACTACACCCAGGTGCAGAAATGAATGATGTAGGATCATGGACACGGCAAAGGAAAGCAAAAAAAACCCCTACAGATCTGAGAAAAGAGAGATGACTGAATGGTAGGAACAAAGATTCTATTCTGCAGTCAGACCTTAGAGGTGAGGCAGGACTCGGGGATAATCCTATAGGTCAGGGTCCTGCCAGTAGGAGAAAACATGAAAAGGAAATTGCAATGGAAGCTTTCAAAACCAACAGAAATAGAGAGTGAACTTTTGATTAACTTTGTGTTTAGAAATGTTTGAAATGGTACAGAACTGGTAGGTGACAGCTGGTGGACAGAAACATTTTTGGGGGTGTATATGTATGGCAAATAGGAGGAACTATACAGAATAGAAGAATATGGGGAGGGAGTGGGAAACAAAAGAAATAATTCAGCTGGAAAGTACGCGAGAGAGCCATTACATGTACTTGAAGAAAATGGCAAGAGGTATGTTGCTTTGTCTAGGGATACTGGCCACAGAGCCTCACTACTGCAGTTATTACCTAACTTGAGGCAGCCATGTTTGAGAGTTTTCGTCTCAGAGTTTATATTCAGAAGTCAGGATTAAAATCCAGAAAGCTTGGAAAGTGATTCCAGTAAAGTCAGGATCCTCCCCAATAAGCAAATATTGTACTTACTCCTACCAGTGAGCAGAGCATTCTTAAGAGCACCCACCACTTCCCTGTATGGCTAAAGCTAGAGAAAAGGAGCTGGGCTATGTGAACTTATGGGTTAGAGGTAATACTGTTCCTCATAGTCTCTGATGTTCAAGGTGTTAGGCTCAATGTCTTGTTTAGGGGTGGAAGAAAACCCATTGCATATAAAGCCAATATTTTGTTGTTAGTGTACTTGAAATCTTAACAATCTAATTCAATAATAATTCTTAATTCAGATTTAGTTGTTACAGAAAAATGAAATAATAATACAGTTAGAATACTTCTATACAGAAAAAAAGACTCAATAACAGTAATAACACAGTTAAAATTGAAATATACATGTTTAGTTTTTATCCCTTTCCTGATGTTGTGCTCATCCTTCTGCTGGTCCACTGGATTGCAAAGTTGGTAGTTTTACAGTGCTGGAGAGGGTGTTACGATGAGATATCTATCTCTGGTGTCTTTCATCAGAAGGCATATGGTGTTGATAGTTTCTTCTTTCTCCTCACTCTAGGATTCACTTAGGGGTTTTTGGTTGGCTAGTTGGTTGGGGTTTTTTAGATAAAGGATTCTTTACATAAATATTTCCCCTGATTATAATTAGAAGTTATACTTTCCTAAGGTGATTGTTGATTTGAATCAGACTGTCTTCTTCACTGGAAAATACTCACAGGAAAATTTCTACCACATCCAGTTTATACATTTTTTCTGCTCTTATTTATGCCAGAGTATCTTAGACACATTATGCCAAATTTGTCAGAATCTGAACCATCATCCACAAGCCTGCTTCTGAGGGAATTTTTATCTTTAATTCTTCTGAGTCTATTCTATCAGTAAGCAACAAGAGCCATCTTGTTTCTACTATCAGTGAGAATGAAACTTTTGTTTCTGGGTATATTATCAGAAGTTCAAGAATATTTTCATTTTCATGGGTAAAATGTATAGTAGCAAAACTGAATCACTACTGACAAAGTTATGTTCACCCTCTACTTAAATGAGTCGAATCACAGAAAACAAACAAAACCACCATAAAAATGCCAGCAGTTTCATTCAGATACTAAAAGAAGAGTAACTCCAAACTTCCTTGAATTTGAAGACTCATAACTAAATAACATTTAGATTAGTCTAAATCTGTGCTCTAAGTTTTTTTTTAATTTGTATTGGCTGTGTTTAAACTTACCAAAACCATAGTTGAGTGCACTTCAGAAGCAGGCACCAGTTAATAGCCTTTAACACAAAGCTTCAAAATTCATCATAGAAAAATACAGCATTAAAGCCCTCTCCTACTTGACGTGTCTACAGCTAGAGTAAATTCAAGTGGTGTATTATGTGCAGTTTTGGTGAGATAGAAATATTAGAGCATGTGGTTTTCTGAAAAGTCCAAGAATTCTGAAACTTCTGTGCTTAGTGGACAAGAACCCAAAGCACTTGCTTATAATTCAGGGGACATGTTGCCATATATTTTTTTCAACACAAAAAATACATCTTGTTTGAGAAAAAAAAAATGCACTGTGGACTTGCATCCTTTCTAAAAACTGATTATTTTGTGTATTTTTATCACAGTAATAATGGAAATAAACATTCTGATTTTTTGATTCAGATTAACTTATTACTTAGCAAATACCGTATAGTAAGATCTTCAGCCTGCAAACATATAAGTGTAATGAATAGAAGTTTAAGCTTTAATTTGTTTGTTGTTAAGAAATTCTTGTTTGCAACTACTGCTTTTTGGCTGACTTTTGTTTTGGAAGACAAAAGTAATGTAGACCACTTTAGCAAGCAGATTTCTTAATGCATAGGGTAGCCAAAAAGTTTCAAAATCCCTGAATGATTAACAGGTATTTACAAGAAGTAGCTCTATAAGGAGGAGATTCAGTAAAGGAGGTTTAGTCAGCCTTAATAAAGGTAGGACCTTTGAAAGTGATTGCAAATCAAGTAGAACACTGAAACAAGGGCAGAAAGGGAAACAGCAGACCAAAGCTGATTGCCAGCCCCTACTGACCCTTGCAGGAGAGAGCCCACGTGCTTCTGCCAGTCCCAGCATCACTCCTGTTGTAAGTACCTAATCAAAATACTTATAGTATTCCTCTGTAGAAAGAAACTGCTTCATTATAACTGGTGGTAAAGCTCAAAATACTATATGAATGTTAATTGGTCTTAGGTTTTAATAACACTTTTTCCCAGCTAGATTACTTAAGCGGTCTAAGAGTCTATTCAATTTCCAAGTTCAGGTTTTAACTTCAGAACTCAGGCTCTGTTGATTTGGTTGTTCAGTATGACACTGCTCAAGATTTTATTTAGCAAGAACTACATGTATTGTAAGCAAATGTGTGATGTGTGTCTGTGTCTACTCATTTCCCTCATATAAAGGAAATCATGTCTTCTTTGTGTTGAAGGCATTCTGACTGTTACAAATTCCTGACAGCATAATCTACTTTGGCTGGTCTTTGTAATGCTTGTTTGGTTCACGCCACTTGGTAAAATGTCTATGCAAAGCACCGTGGAGAATTGCACCTGCATCAGCAACTTATGGCTGACCGATTTATGAGAATTATGGTAACGCTGAGATTGGCTTCCTATTTACATTCTCTCATGAATTAGGCAATAAACTAGAACCTAAATGAAATCAAACATCTTGTCTATTTTTCTGTCCATTATCTTTTATGAGTTTCAGAAAAGCACAGCAATGAGTGATTTACTTGATTAATTTATCAGACAACTAGAAGCAGTGGCCAGTTAGCTATATATAATGTGTTCGTAAAGGTAGGGTTTCAGGACATCTCTTCTGTGAAAGAACTACAGTTATTTCAGAAACAATTAATTCTGAGGTATTTCTAATATCATGCATATACAGAAGTAATCGAGCTGTTAAAGAAAATGATGTGAAGAAAAGACCTTGACCCAAATTCATCCCTGGGGTAATTTCAACGATTAGAGAGGAGTCATGGTAGGAATAAAGCTGACCCTCATTTCAGTATTTTAAATCTCAGTAATTTTTAAATGCAGCAGAAAAGACTTAGTGAAATTACAGATGTTATTGAAATAACAGTGTGACTCAAGAAGATATGACCATATGTTCAAGCATTCAGCTAATGTTATGGAGTTCAAGACCCTGAACAGAATGACCACTTCAACCACTGCAAGTATTTTGGCATTTTATTGAGGTGGTACTCAGTAGACTGTGGAGAATAACAGACAAGGCAATGATCATCTGGGCTAGTTTGAAAGCAAATTAAAAATAACATAATTCTGAAATAAATTGTAACAGGGAGGGTCATATATTACAGATGCAATCCCAAACAAGATACCATTCAACATGCTTCAGAAATTTTTAGTATGTTTCTCATTAACTGATATTGCATGTAGGCAGGGTAAGAGATATTCAGGAGGCATCAGAGCTGGCATGATTCTGGTAGGGACTGACAAAGTGGAAACTGAAAAACAGCAAGGGACTGTTGTGAGGAACAGAATGGAAGCTGCAAGGCACAGCAATTCACAGGCAAATTTTCTTTCACTGTTTGCATGGAGAAAAGCTTAGGACAAGGAAGAAGACAGTTCCTAACCACATTCGTATATCACAAAAATACAACACAGACTGCTTTCAAGCTCCCTACCCAAGTGCAGATCCCTTGCAGATCTTCTAACCAGACATATCCTTCTTCTGGATACTCACCTAGGCCTGATGAGCATGTCTGAGTTTAAAAGTTGTGGTTTCCTTTGTGTCTTCCCTGCAGCGTGGCTGCAGCAATTGTCCAGCAGTGGAGGCTGGTGCTCTGGTGAACCGTGAGCTGAAGTGCCGTCGCTTCCTAGGGGTGGCCACTCTGATGTTGGGTGCCTCACAGAGACCTGGTTACTCTACCCTTTATAAAGGGATATATGGGTTGGCAAACATGACGGCTTCCCTCTGGTTAGTGCAGAAGGTGGGTCCCATTCAAGAAGCACAGCAGTCGGCCCATTGTTCATGCAATATCCTTTTGCAGGAAAAACATTGCATTTTGCTGCTGTGGCTTTTTTTTTTTCTCTCTCTTTTAAAAAAAAAAATAATTTTAGTTTTCCACTGTATCTGCACTTCCTGGTGGGAAAGTCCCATATCATGAGCTTCATACTTAACATCTTACACACCCTATTTCAGCTCTTAGGCTGGAGAAATCCCCCTTAGGACAAGGGCAATTCCCCAGTCACTAAACTTAACTCTTAAAGGCATACAGTTCATGGAAGATGCTGCATGTAAGAGCTGGAGAGAGTGATACCACTTCCTGAAGAATTTTGCCAGTGATCTCAACCAGCATACTGAGAAAGAGATTTGGAAGAAGTCAGGCCAAATGAGGGAAAAACAGTAACAGGGTAAAAGAGACTATCATGAAATCCAGTACTGACAGGAACTGGAATTTCAGAAACAGATGCAAGAAATTTCATGCAAATGCAACTGGAAAATAAGCTGCATAAAGGGTGTGTTTTATCTTAACCCCTGGTAGGTATTGGCCAGCTTAATCCTTCAATTATCAGAGATTCTATCGCTCACAGTTACCAAATAATAGTATCAGTGCCATGACCACTTACTGCACCAAGGTTCAAAGTTGTCAGTGGAACTATGTATGAGGAGACTGCACTAATGTCTGTCCATCCAGAGGGGATGTTCAACCCTGTGAGGTAATGCAGACCATGGAGCCCAGAGCAAAAGAGTAGAAGGTGCAGATAAAACTTGCAGCTGATGAAATCTACTGGTATAATTAATTTCTGGACCAAACTGAACATATCAGGAATCTAACAATGCTTAGGTGAGGATTTTTCAGTATAAAGCTTGATAGAGATTACTCATTTTAGAAGGTCATGTACAAAAATCTGCTACTTGCTTCCCACTGGACAAGGGCATACCATAAACAGGATTTTCTATTTACTCTGTAAGAAAGAAATTCCAAAGAATGAAGAAAGCCCAGCAGAATTTCTGCTTTTGATGATTTATTTTATGAAAAATTGCTCAATTGGAACCTGCAAAAATATCCATTAATATAGACAGAGGAATTGTATAGAGTTATGTACAAAAAGAAAGTCCTATGTCCTATAAAAAGAGATAATAATCTGTTTAGAAATACAAAAAATCCAAAACCAAAGCCAAACTGAAACCTACAGTTGCTACTATAGAGGAAAAAGAATCACAGAAGCCTCTCTCTATGCATGTCTGTCAACTTGAAGTTGAATATGAGTAAGAAGAAATGATGCCCAGTCACAGCAGGCATGTCGGAAGTGACCATTAAAAAGATCTCAGATAATGAAGAATCCTCTCCCCCTTGGCAGAGATGATGAACATGGATGAATGACCTGGCTAATATTACTTGGTCTGAAAGAGTTCAGATCTGCTTGCTGAGCTATTACTTGTTAGTGGATGTCATGCAGAAAAACAGGATCAAAATACATCAGCCCTGGTCATCATAGGGTTGTGCTGACAGTGTTTGCAATATATTAGCCTCCAAATGCACCAGATACTTCCATTTTAACAGTTTATATGCTGCTTTTTTGTAAGTAATGAATATCCTATTGACCACACAGTTATTCGATGACATACCAAAAGTCATAACAAAAATCTGGAATTACTTTTAATCGAAAAGTGGGATACTCTGGCTACTCCACATACTAGAGAAGAAAAATATTCATAAGTATTTTGATAAAACTCCTATTCCTTCTCCTACATGCCTTTAGCATTTTGTTGTACTGACAAGGAAAACATAGCATCTCGGGGAAAGATATAAAAAAATCTGGTAAAAGATTTGATGTCAAAAGGGAAAGCTTGTGAATTTATGTGTACAGTTTTCCATCTGAAATTCTATTTAGACGTCTTTTGTTCTTCTTGGAAAGAACTGCATAAAATGTGTTGCCTTTACTTGCCTATCAGCTCTGCTGAAACAATTAAACACTTGCATTATAGAAAGAAAAGGAAAAAATACAATTCATTTTCACTTCACAGAGAAAGTCAAAGATTTAAATCTATGGACTATCACTTAAATAGGCCTGGTGTTTAAAATATGGCTTTTGCATATTTTGGACAAAATGTATGTGTCAATATACTATTCCCCAAAACAGATAGAAGACCATTTCACACAAAGAAATGGCTGGTGGTAGAAATGTCCAATAAATATCTAGGAATTGAAAATAGCAAGAACATTTTTTATGTGTAATGCAGTACATTTTATGAGGGAAAGTTTTTGTAATGTATACAGAATTACACACTACTTGCCCCTTAGTGTTAATGGAAGCTGTTCATATCACTCCCTGCATGCCACACTGGAAGTAATTTGCTCCCCCAGGTCTAGCAGTTAAAAGGAATTTGGTATTGTAGACTTTTGACTGATTCAAAACAACAGAGAGATAAATGGACGTTTAATACATATACATTGCCAGTCACGTTGGAGGCCTGATCCTAAACCCACTGAAGTCTGCAGCAAGCTTTCCATTGCTTTAAGTGGGCTTCAGATCAGGCTCTCAGGTGTCTCTTGGCAGAGCCACAGCTAAAACATCTCACAGTGTTTGTATTACAAGCCTCCACTTTCGCTGGGTTATAATCTCAGTCATAAATAATTACTCTGGACTCCACTCTTGCCATATTCTGTAGACCAGTCTTCAAAAGTGGGTTTGATAGTTCATAAATTATTATCTGCACAGGTTGCATTCTTTTAATGAGACTACACACATGGCTCCGTAGAGACTATCTTTTCATGTGCGTATAAGTGTGTGTCTGTGTGTTTGTGTGTTTGCATACTGAGTGCAGAATGATATGCTGACCAACCCAACACAGTGTGGACAGGTTTGCCACCAGGTCCCTTTGAAGCCTCTTGCCATTTTCCCCCTATGTTTAAATGTGGATCAGTACCCACCTGTACATGGGCTGCTGAGGCTCCCACTATAGGCAAAGGACATATAGTCAATAGAGTCCATTGCACCTAAAGAGTGATCCATCTCAGCCTGAGATACCAGAGAGCAAACTGCTCCCTAGCCTTCTCAGACTGTATTGGCTAGATCTCCACTGGCTATAATGGGATCTTAGAAAATTAGCTCACAACTAACCCTAAATTTACATGTTTTAATCTTGAATGGACTTCTAGCTGTGATGTTTGTATCCACTGCCAGAAAATTGGCTGGAGATATTCACAGTCATTTTAAAGAGCCACAAAAAAATGGGAACCATGCACTGAGTAACTTCTTACCCTCTTCTCTATTCCCCATGTTTTTGTGAATTCCCACTGTCTCCTCCTTTACACCTCACCAGGACCTTTCCTAGGGAGCGCTGGGGTGTTGCTATTGCTGCAGCCCTGATATTCATTTCATAAAGCTACCAATTTGGATGCTGAAGCTCAAAAGCTCATCATCCTCCAGACTCAGAACAAGAGTAATGAGCTTTTGAACCTGAGAATGTGAGATATTAATCTCTAATATCCTCTGCAAGAATGGGCACCCACTATGTAGCAGTACCTTGCCCCTGAAGGGGTCCTCAGGTCTGAGAGGGGGGGGAAGAATTGTTCCATTTCTACTAAGCAAACTATGCCATCTGCGTATGTCACCCCCGTTGAGTTGCAAGTAGCTTCCTACCTTTTCAGGAACACCCTGAAAACTGCAGTGGGCATCCAGGACCAGTGGCTGCCTGCTGAACAGTGAATAGCTGCCCAAGAGTGTGCTGTTCCTCAGGGGCGGACCAGGGCAAATATGCTGTTGAGAAGCATTTCATCACCTTAGCTGCCCCAGTGGTCCAGAATCACTCAGCAGATTGGCTGTGCAAGATGTGGTGAGATGTACACCTGAGAGCCTGAGTGGCTCAGCATCCAGCAACAAGTAGCAGGCTGTCTTAGTAAATGTCCCATAGTTCCATGCCAGATACCAGCCTACAACTCTGGCACACTGACCTCCTCCTGTCCCTCTAGCCAGAGCTTGTCCCATGTGAAGAAGCAAGCAGGTCCCAGGTCCCTGGAAACCCTTCTCCTGTGTTGGAGTACCAGGATGAGCTGAAGGGGAAATGCGGCAAATTAAGCCTGGCTGAAAGACCTACCTCCTAGTTCAGGAGATATAGTCACAGTTAAAACAGAAGTATCATTGGACCCAGATGCTGCTTAGTTTACACCCTCAGTCAGTTAAGAACAAATGACTTGGGTTTCTTTTTCATATTTTATTATGAGAACAAACCTTCCTCTAATAGTCTTCAGCATCAGCTGTTTTATTTGGCCTCTGTTTCAGTGACATGTTGACTTTTTTGATCCTTTATCAAGTACTAGTACCCTTATGAACACATTCTAGATAAATCCATCAAGCTCCTTTTCTCTTTCATGTCTCACTAACTCTGTCCCTGGGATACAGCCACCCTGTTCTCTCCTCAGTCAGTTCCAGGAATGCACATTAGCATAAAATTAGATGACCTGTGCTTTTGTCACCTACCTGGTTAAATGAGGTACAGGTTAGTTTAATTGCAAATCTTTGAGGGAACAGCCTTGAAGCACATATCTTGGGATGTGTAAGTTCTCAAGGTTTAATGCTCTTTATAGCCTTTCAGTAAGGCCTGTAATAATGACTTTGAATTGACTGGCAATAGTATAACCTGTACAGCAAAAATGAAAGAGCTACAAAAGTATTTTCTTGCTTTACTTTTAAAATGCTTGCTGGGTAAAATGGAAATATTTAATGTAAAAATACTTTAATTCTTAGATACCTATGACAATTAAAATATATAAAGTTGAGTTTTAAAAGGCAAAATTTCCCTTATTTAAGCAAGCTCAAAGTTGGGGCGGGACGGGGGCCACGGGATGTTGGGTTATTGCTTTGTTTTGCTTTGGTTTTTGTCCTTTACTTGAAGGAAATGGATGACTTTTATGGTGATCCTATACACAAAATTAGGGGCAGAATTAAGGATTTCAGGCATCTCATGGTTTAACACAATAGATGATATTATACTGTGCATGATTAAGAAAAAACAACCCTAAGGATCTTTAGTGCTTATATAGCGCTATCTATTCTGCATCAGCAAATGATTTAATCAACTGTGACTATAGCCAGACAGTAAACATATGTTACTCCTCCTTCAAGAAGCAGTAGATCTACCCTTGCTTGTTGGCTCAGGCATGGTGTACACTTCAACATTATTAGCCAGTCACCCATGCTTTTAAATACAGAGAAGAAGAAGATCTATTTGCTTGCAGAGAGAACTGTGAGCACTTGTAGGGCAGAGAAGAAAAGACCTGAAGAATGAAGGTGGCAATTATCCACCTGAGAATGGGAATTATTTGCCAGCCTGTAACTAAATTCATAGATTTTTACAAGAACACTCTTGGCAAGAAAGCAGTGCCTTGTTTTGCTCCCAGAAGCACAGGCTGCTGAAAACGACACTGTGGAGCAATAAAGCCATTGATACACTGATGCTGTAACATCATTTTCCAGGGAGTCACTTGCTTGAGGGCATGTTTCACAGCATGACACTACAAAGCAGTGGTTACTTTTGGTGCTATGAGTATTACATATAAATACACTCAGCATGTAACAAACTACAAAGATGATAGACATATTTGTTCTCCTTTAATATTTTTCTGCTCTTCTTCCATAGTGCTTCTCCAATGCACCGAGGTGCTTGATGCTCCCTTTATTACATGATTTGTATTCCTTTCCCACACTCTTCTAAACACATTGTCACTTAATTGGTGGCTCTGCTGTAAACAGGGAGCAACAGTAGGTTTTTCCAGGGCTGAAACAGCTAACTCACATCGATTACATCCCCACAGTGAACTCCATGTCCCACTTTTGATAGCTGCACTACCAGTGCTCAAGGCCATGCTAAAAGTTGTGGGGGCCTTACGCCACACCAAATACTGGGAGCACCCAATCTGCCCTCTCTTCTACAGTACTTTTAGTAGCAGTGGCTTCACACTCTTGTTCTTTGAAGTAAAAAGGGAGGCTCTTTTTCACAATTTCCCTGACAAACAAGGAGAGGAAACTGTTAAAACTGAATGCTCAACACCAGAGGTATCAGACTCACAAGCCCTGTTACGTCCCTGTTGCATTGTTTCAGAGATGTGGTACCATTTCCCCTCTCTCCATCTCAGTGGCCCTGCCAAATCTAGGATCCCCATTTGTCAGAGACCAGAAAAGCAGCCACAGCCTTGTGCCTATGAAGTGTGACCCTCAGTAGTATCCCTCAGAGGTACTCAGTCCTGTACTGTGATTTTTCTCCTGCTGAATAAGGTGAAGGGCCAGGCAGCAGCTCTGTTACCCAGGTGCCATCTCAATGACTGCTCTATATGCCACATGCCAGGAGAATTTGCTTGGTTGCTATTTTGGCTCACTTCGATCCTAGGAAGGTAATGGAGCAAATCCTCCTGAAAACCATCTCCAAAGATATTAAGAACGAGAAGGTGATTGAGACTAGACTCATGGCTTTACAAAGGGGAAATCATGCTTGACCAACCTGATAGCCTTCTGTGATGAAATTACTAGCTTAGTGAACGAAGGGAGAACAATGGATATTTTTTATCTTGAACTCAGCAACAATTTCAACATTGGACACTGTCTCTTATAGAATCATAGATAAATTGATGAAGTACAACTAAGTAAATGGACAGTGAAGTGGACTGAAAATAACTGCTGACCTCAGAAGGTTGTGACCAACAGCACAAAGTCCAGCTTGAAGCCAGTCACTAGTGGTGTAACCCAGGGGTCAATACTGTAATGAATACGTTTTAACATCTTTATTAGTGACCTGGATGATGGGACAGACTACACCCTTAACAAGTTTGCAGGTTATGCAAAACTGGGGGGTGGCAGGGAGTGGCTGATATACCAAATGGCTGTCCTGCCATTCAGAGCGACCTTGATGGGCTGGAGAAATGGGCCAGCAGGAACCTTATGAAGTTCATCAATGGGAAACACAAAAGCCCTGTACCTGGAGAGGAATAAATTCATGCACCTGTGCACACTGGGGGCAACTGACTGGAAAGCAGCATTGTGAGAAAAGACTCAGCGATCCTGGTGGACACCAAGCCAGCAATGCATTCTCACAATAAAGAGACCAACAGCAACAAGACCAACAGCAACCTGGGCTGCAAAGAGACCAGCAGCAACCTGGACTATATCAGGAAGAGTGTTGCCAGCCGGTCAAGGGAGGTGATCCTTCCCTTCTACTCAGCCCTGGTGAGAAACATCTAGAGTGCCGAGTCCATTCCTGGGCTTCCCAGTACAAGAGGGACATAGAGATCCTGGAGCAGGTCCAGTGAAGGGCCACAAAGGTGATTAAAGCATGGAGCAACTAATACAAGGAAAGGCTGAGATAACTGGGATTCTTTGGCCTGGAGAAAAGCAGGCTCAGGTGATCTTATCAATGTGTGTAAAAATCTGATGGAAGTTAGTAAGGAAGGCAGAGCCAGGCTCTTTTCAGCTGTGCCTAGTGACAGAACAGGAGGTAATGGGCAGAAACTGAAACACAGGAGGTTCTCTGTGACCATAAGAAAACTTTTTTTTTTTTTTTTACTGTCAGGGTAGACACGCACTGGCACAGGTTATTGTCTGTTCTGCTTTGAATAAGCTGTATCCACTGTTCTAGACTTCATTGTTATGAACGGAAAAATAGGTTTAAGTACTTTAACTACCAAGAAATGCAATTATTGTGTAATATAAGCGATACTTGCCTCTTCTGTGGTTGTGTCAAAGCCCTACCCCACCCACCACCAAAAAAAACCCAAACCAAACAATGAAAACAAAAAAACCTAACCCCCCCAGAAAATTATATCCATTTTGAGAAAAGTCACTGCTCTTGAAGATGTGCATTTCTTATGCTTTAAGCAACCTGTGGTATCATATCCACAGACCACTTAGGTGAAGAAACAACTAGTTTGTAAATGTCTTTCAGGTTTTGGCAGGAAATCAATGCCAAACTGCTGTCCTGTGACAGCTGCAGACCTTATCCAGGTATGCCAAACTGTCTGTGAGTGGTTGAAGAACACGTGAATAAAAAGTGTGGAGGCCATAAAGCTTACATACTTGCAGGGTTGAACCTAAGTCTCTTACTTGCACTTGCAGAACTCTTTAGGCAACTTTTTTTGGCTGTAGCTCTTTATCCGCCCCCCCACACTCTGAAAAAAGTGCAAGGCACTTTGTGAAATCCCTGATTTGCCAGGGAATGATGGCAAGTTTGTATCTCAGGAGCAGAAAGAGGAATCTGTCAGGTTGCAGAAATTAGCATCATGCCCGGGATTGGAGCTAGCAGCTGGGCTGCAGGCAGTCAGTGCTGGAGCAGCAGCTGCTACCCATCCATACCAAGTGTTTAGAGTCCTTGGGTCCCCATGTTTCTGTAAATATAACTCTGCTGACCCCTTTTCTGACCCTGCTGTTTTCTGTATTCATTTGTGTCAGTGTGGAGACTCTTTCAGCAGTTCCTCTGGGAAGCTCAAGCATTCCATATGGTGTCATGACAAGGGCTTCAACAGCACAGTGCTGACTTTTTGTAGTGCTAAGAAGTTTCATCTAGAAGAAATGTCTATGGCCATCTTAATGACTTTGAATCTTTCAGTTGTTCAACCAAGCCTTGCTCCCAAATTTACAATTTTGTTTTCTCCAGTGTTTTTCCTACAAATGTAACAGTAAATGGCTCTGTTCTGAGAAGTTTAGTATATGGCCTGTTAAGATTTGCTCTCTCAATACCTAGTGAAAATGATGATAGATAAATCTCCATCCACCTGGAATAATTGAACCCTTACATGGAAGTTAAGTATATTACCAAAATATTAAGTCAGGCTAATCAATACCAAGTAAGAATAAGAAGTGTGGTTTGAATGACATTCAGAATGCTCCATCTCAGTCAGGGAACAAAGGGGAAAACGTGTAATAAACAATTTCCCCCTTAAACTGAAAGATTAATTGTACTGTTAAGCAAAACTGTGTGTGCCAGAGTGACTCATTCCTTTCTATTAAGAGCACATTAATCATTGTAGATACCGGATTTTTTTGGGGTCTAATTAGCAAATAGATGATGTTTCCAATGTATTTTCTTCAAAGTCCCATTGCTTTCCTTCCTACCTTTGAAACTGTGTACATACATTTCTCAGTGCAATATGGTATATGATATTAAACCAGATAAAGTGTAGATGACAGTCACAGCTGGTTATTAATATTGATGTTCACCTAATTAAACATCATAACCCTGAGGTGTTAATTTATAGCATCTTCTGTGAAAATCTAACAGATTTGAATGTATTATCTACATGACAGAAATAAATCATCCTGGCAACTGTTCTGTAGCACTTAGTCATTTGAGGAAACTAATTTTCTTAAAAATGCATAGGTTTACACCATTTAATTAACTTTATGCCTTTGAATTGAGAAGGCAATATTCTTTCTGTGTTAGTGTGCTACTCCACTGTAGAAAGCAGATACTTTTGTGGTCGATGGTTAGTAGGAAATTCTGGAACTTGCAAATTACAAATAATATCAGATCCCAGAAATGATTTAGCACTTCATCATTAGCAAGTTTGGTATCTGATACTAGATAATCCATATGTTTGTAAGAATATTTTTCCCCTATCTTTTATTTCCTTCTCTGTAATACCAGATATCAACTCCTCTGTAAATAGTCATTTACTGGGCCTATTTACATAGCCTAAAACTAGGCATAATGTATTATAACTGAAATGTAATGCAGTGCCGCTACATAAAATGCTTTTTCTTTTGGAATAGGAGATTGAGAATACTGCATGTCATGATGCAACAGTTTTTATTTTTAATCAAAGGTTTGAGACTGGCAGTTCAGATTCTAGTTAAACATATTTCATTCAGCCTCCATTCCCTCGTGTAACACAACAAAGTCAATAGCAATGTTCCAACCCATCTCCCTCCTCCTCTTCCTATGAATCAATTGTGTTTGTTCACTTATCACCTTCTGGATCATATTTCATTTCTATTTTGGGGCATCAAATGTGATACAGAATAGCTGCTACCTATTTGTTGTAAATTGCTTCTTGCTGCAGATTCTTATTCCTTTGCTGTGCAATTCATATCAGTTCTAATCTCAGGGTCTAATAACAGTTCAGAGCTTTTCAAAGACACTAGACCAAATGTGTAGTCTACCTCAGGAGTCTGGCTGGGATCTTATCCTCTTAAATACCATCTAAATACAGCTAGCAGTTGAGTCCACCTGCTTTCCAGGATCATCAGTCTGACAGAGATTTACATTCATTATGCACTTTGCTATTTTGCCTGAAAGTTTAGAAGTGCCCCTGTAGGTGGGTGACCCAAATGATCTGTTGTGATCATTTTTAGGTTGGCAGACACTTGAATTCTTCCTTTGTTCCCTGAGAAAGCAGAAAAATTGCATGAGCAGAAATTTAATTAGCTTTATCTGCCAGTGATAGGAGATTGCAGTTACGGAGATTTGACAGCAAGGACTTCTGTCCCTGCTCCCACAGCAAGACTCTTTAGATGATTTTTTTTTTTTTTTTCCATACCAATGGTAGTGTAATGCATTTTAATGCAGCTGTCTCTGGAAGGCTGGGTCTGTCTTCTTCTAAAAAATGTAACAACTAAGATACAGTCAGACTTCTTTTATCTGACTTACAGACATTATGAACACATGGAAGATACCAAGGGTGAAGATTAGCAAGAATTCTAAGCAACATATCAATCAGTTGAATATTTAGTCTGCAGAAATTGTATTTAAGGAATTTTGGAACTAAAATTCTGGGTATAAAAGAAATACTTGGCAACAAAAATACCTAGATATTTTATTTTTTTTTTTTTTTTTTTTTTTTTTTTTTTTTTTTTTTTTTTTTTTTCCCTGTAAACATACATTTTTTTCTGCAGGGGAAAAAAAAAAGGTAAAGCAGAACCATAAAATTAATTTAGATTTCTCTGTTATAATGAAACATACAAATTTATTTTTTTAGTGACTTTTTTCAAGAAAAGACAGCAAAAACCAGTTTTTAATAAAAAATAGCCTTCTCATACAGTATTTTCCCCACACATATGCTATTCTGAGAACGAATATGTCGTCTCAGTAATGTCATTGTCAATCTGAAAATTCAATATAAAACCAGTTCAGCTCATGGACCAATGAGTCAGACCACATGCTAACTAAAATAAAACCAAGCTGAATATTGAGTTTAGACACTATGATGCTGAGCATTACAATCTTCATCTTGAAAGCATCTGTCTCCAAGTGGAACAACTTCAGCATCTTTTTTTTTCATTATTATATTTTGGTACATCCAGGTGTTGTGGTTTAACCCCAATCAGCAACCAAGCACCACACAGCCACTTGCTCACCCTCCCCCTGCCCTAGCGGGATGGGGGAGAGAACTGAAAAAAACCCTAAACCCGTGGGTTGAGATAATGGCATTTTAATGGGGTAGTAGAGAAAGAGAAAATAGTAATAATAGTAATGATAGAAGAATATACAAAACAAGTGATGCACAAAGCAATTGCTCACCACCCACTGACTGATGCCCAGCCAGTCCCCGAGCAGCGATTGCTGCCCCCCGGCCAACTCCCCCCAGTTTCTATACTGAGCGTGACGTCAGATGGTATGGAATAGCCCTTTGGCCAGTTTGGGTCAGCTGTCCTGGCTGTGCTCCCTCCCAGCTTCTTGTGCCCCTGGCAGAGCATGGGAAGCTGAAAAGTCCTTGACTAGTGTAAGCACTACTGAGCAACAACTAAAACATCAGTGTGTTATCAACATTGTTCTCATCCTAAATCCAAAACACAGCACTATAGCAGCTACTGGGAAGAAAATGAACTCTGAATTAAGCTGAAACCAGGACACCAGACACCTTAAAAGAAGCTCAGAAAAATTCCCAACATGTTTAGGAAAGAGAAACATGAATGTGAGGCAATGTTTAAAGCTTTTTAATAAAAAGCATGAGGCATATATCTTAAATATAGATTATCACAACAGTTTAGCAGCACCACACTCTCACTGGTATTTGTAGCTCTGAACCATTCTCGGAAGGAAGGCCTCCCATCTCCTTTCAAAACTCTTTTCACAAATGGAGGAGGAACATGTCTTTCTCTTTGAGACCCAGCAGCAGGAGGAAATATTATTGCCCTTTACACACAAGGACTGAGTATCCCAGTATTTGAATTTTTTTCATGATACGACCAGAAAAAAAATTCATTCCTGTGCCCAGGGGCTGGAAACTGTCCTGCCTGCCCTGCAAGGGTATCCTGATCATCAAGGGAAATGCTTTCCCCATGTTCCTTCAAAGTGTGACAACCAGTGCTGCTTCTCCTCCTTCACCCCAAAGCAGCTGCATGCAGACACAGCTGCACAACAGAGGTTAATCTCCAGGCTTGTGGCTAAGGGAGCTTTGAAAGGGACTGAGGAGGTTCTGGGTCTGAATGAAGCCCTCAGCAGGTGACAAAATTAAACAAATAAATTGTTACAACTACTCTGATGTTGTGTTAAGTGTTTCCTCAGACTTTATTTTCTTTTTCTCTTTGGAGGAGGAAGCTCCCACTTCATTTTGTAAAGTGCACTGCTATGCTGATAAACTCTGTAAGAATCAGTCCCTCAGCAAACCTATGCCCTGGGACAACTGGCAAATGAAACTTGATTTAACTTAGTGCTGCTCTTTTTGACCTGCTAAGATAAAGGTGTACCTTGGCACATCACTGGCTCTTTGGTGTCAGGGCAATTAAATATTGGAAAAAGGTGCATAGGGAACATAAATTCCCCAGAGCATTTTGGACACTGAACTCTCATATTCAGGGTTACTGTTTGGGATTTAGAGATTTAGTTCCCAGTTTAGGCCAATAATCGTATTCTGGATGTAGCCCATTGAGTCTTTTCTACAAACAGTATCTTGAATTGAAAGGAAGCCTAATGCTACTTAAAACTTCTGAGAGGATTGCTGTCAAGTCACAGAGAACAGATAGCAAAACCATTTTTTACTCCTTGAAGAACTTCTTTGCCTTATGAACAACACAACATTTTCAGTAGATGAGTGCTGAAAATGATAGGGACAAGATATATTGATAGTTCAGAAAATGAATCCAGAGCAAAGACCAGCTAAACAATCACAAACTGATTTCAGGAGACTGGAGTCTGTCCTCTCTGTCGAAGTGGCAAACAGCTCCCTGTACAAAGAATGAGGATTGCAGCATATTCTCTTATCTATCAACATATGGGAGGAGGTTGTTTTTGCAAAGATATTTTTAGTAAGCCCACCAGGACAGAATTACAGTTACCCATTGTAGACAGATCAAATGAGAAAACCATCACTGACGCAGCCTTTTCACTATGACGGCACTTGGGATCTAGATGGCATTCTGAACACAGAGCCTTGACTGAGTGAGCTCAGTTACAACTTCTACACATTGCCTTGGTTATGTTGGACATTAAAATACACAGAATAACATTTTTTAGAAGCTGATTTTCAGGATAAGGCAAAGAAGGGGCAAGAGGAAAAAGGACTTCTTTTTCAGAAGAAAGCTAGAAATCATTGTCTCAGAGTCAAAAGCCAGAACATCATGTATAACTTTTATGTTTGTTTAAATATTTTTATAAATAAACCTCAGATAAAGCAGGACTTCCATGTCAAAGCAGATAACCTTTCTATTTATCCCCAACAGACTCTTTTCTTTTCTTTGCGAGTGGCAAATCTGTGATTTAGAAATACCACAGCAGGCTTGGATGCTGCTGTTAGTGGGGAGAGAGGAAGCTATGCGACGAAGAGGAAACGTTGCACCAGGTGCTAATGAAGAAGTAACAGACTTCTTTTAAGAAGAAACTGAGACTGAATTATGCTTTTCATTAGGGATAAAAGGTGTTACTGTTTGCTTAAAGAATTTATCTTCAGATAAAATCCCAGAATAAAATCTGTTGTTGGCAAAAATATTGATCAAACTTTAGTGTGTTAATCACTAGGTGTGCTAGAGCTGAAAATCATTTGTGGAAGCATTTGTATCTTTACCAGCCACTGATGAACTGTAATTGTGGCCACTCGCTATGAGGCAGACTAGTTTGAATAATCTTGTCTGTGAAGATTTTGACCTGAAACAATGCATACTGATGTCATCCTACCTGGCCTTGTCATAATAATTTTTTCTTTGATGTGTGGTGACCTGGACAGACTTTAAGACATGTGACTTGGTTCTGAGTGAAACTCTTTACAGTAGCCATGAAGCAGAGATCCCATCCTGTTCCTTCCTTTTCATCTAATGCTATTTTCTTCTGTGTATACACACTCTCACATGTCATGGGGTGTAGGGGATAGTGGTCGGAAGATCACGCGATGTAACGGAAAGAACAGGGGCCTCCCCTTTGACTTGTGTATTCCTACCCCTCATGACGTATAGCTTATGGGTGGTAACAAAAGACAGCGGAGTATATATTGCTATGCAACCTATTAATAAACGCCATTTGCAGCATCCTCATGTTGGTGTCAGTGCTCATTGGCCCGGAGGCAGGGGGTTGGGCCTCCGTGCTACCTCAGCCGAAGGTGGTCTGTTGCAAGAGACACAACAATGGGGGCAATGGAAGGGACATTTTGGAACTCTTAAAAGTCATATTCTTCCTCCAAAACATAGATTAAGGACCCTTAATTTATGTGAGAGTTTAACCTTTAATGTACCTTGTAAATAGCCTTCCACTTTTTCTGTAGAGGTTGTAAAATGCTGAGTCTTACCCCTACACATTTAAAAAAAATTAAAATGCGATACCCTCAACCTTTCCTTTCTAGGCTTGTCATGGCTGTCCAAGGCTGAACTGCAACTTGGACCCCCAAGCAACAGGGTTAGCATGGGTTTAATATCCAAACCACAGGTTCTTAACACTAGTTAATCAAGAGAATCACACGTCCCTCGCCTGCGTGATGACACGTGGGAATCCAGCCCCTCCTAAAGCCCTCTCCCCACCTCCTTCCTTGGCCACCTTTGCTCAGCCTCCTCCACGGGTATCAAGGGAACCTGTTGATGGGCTTTTGACATGACAGATATGTGTCTGTATGACACGCAGTGAAATGTCTCTCCAGGAGAAGTGGTAGCAGCTAACCACTATTAGCTTGGAAGTAGCTATATTCCTGCAGCAGTGTCATCTCTTTTGGCATTAGTGTTTTAAAACAACAGTGCTTGTACTTATTACACATATTTTACAAAGCTCTGTAGAACCAAAGCAAAACGTAAGTCAATCTCTAAAATAACTGTCTCAAGGGTGTTTTAAATCCTAAATTGAATAAATAGAGATCAATGAGGCATTCAGAGAAATGTAACACTGAAAGGAGGGCAGGGGTTCAACAAGAACAGCCTATGTAATAGTGAGTCACCAGCTCTGATAGTCTTACACAGAACTGTGCAAGAGAGGCAGATTTTCTGCTGGTAACAAAATAATTCAGCTAGGAAATTCTGGTCACAGTAACAGCCTACAATCTAGCCTGCAAAGCTAGATTCTTGAGACGGAAACTCTCTCTGCTTTTATACAGCTCCCAACATAAATGTATGTCAGTCCAGATTCAGGCTTTTGCCCTTTGCCAAAATATAGGTAGCAAGTAAAAATGAAATTATTGGTTTTGTTCCCATGGGGTAATCTTTACCTCTTGTCTGGCTTCATCAGTGCCTGGAACTTGTTCAGATGGTTATAGTCAAGACTTGCTGCATATTAGAAAAGGTTGCAACATTGTCTTTCATGGTTTATCCTTTATGACTACTGCAGTCACGCAAAATGTTATCGGCCTCTGCTGACTTCAGTTTTCAGTAAAACAATGAGCATAATGCATTAGCTAATATTCCAAAGTGTTTTGCAAAGTCCCAGGTCACTTACCATAAACCTGTGCCCCAGCTCCATTTGTAATTCTCCTGGGTGTTTTCAGGTCAACCTATTGCTGTCTTGAGTAGTGATTGTATAAAATAGGTCAAGTGGTTAATATTCTAATGAATCCATTGCAAATAAGTCAGCCCTATAATAAACCTCTGCAAAGGTCCACTTGTCAGTAGAAAACAAGTTACTCAAGCTAAGAAAGATTTTTACTTTAGTAGACCTCAGGATATCTTTTCTTATGGGGTTTGCAGTAGTGCTTTCACCTCAAGGTGAGGAGATACTTTATTTTGAAATAGGTCAGTGCCAAATAGAAAATTATATGAAGAAATAACAATTTTCAGAAATCTACAGGAATTCAAAACATCATTTGGAAGAATAACATAGGCAGTTAGATAGCTACCATGGTGTACACCAGCACAGTACAGTTTGTTCTATAGTATCTATTCAGGTGTGCAATACCTGCAATAAATGTGAGGAAAGTCCTCACCAAAAGTTGTCTGGTAGCACTTAGTACTTCAGGATGCAAGGAACCCTTGAAGATTTTGCGAAGAGGAAAGGAGTTCCCTGCAGAACTGCAGGAGGATTTTATCAGAAACCTTCGGTACCCATAGGAAAGCAAAAACTAAGTTCAGAAAAGGCCTAAGAAGCAGCACTATAGGGTATTGATTAGCCAGAGGTGGTACCTTTGTGTTCTGAAGAAAAAAAAATTTCAAACAAGAATTATGAAGTAGTTTGTTGACACCTGCAAAGAGACCCTGTGGGGTAGCATCGAAAGTCTGTCGTGTCCAGTTACTACTCATGAGAATCCCCTCACCCATTTCTTAACCATGCAGAGATAAAGAACAAAAATTGGACTAGTATAAACAGTGAACAGTGAAATTGGGGTGACATCTTATTAGGAAACCTCAAGCCAACTGTGTAAATGTAAATAATCAGAATGTAAATCATAGTGAAGCAGTGTATGTATAAATATGCAAATTGTCAGAGGATCTTCCAAACCAGAGTACATTGCTAATCCAATTACAAGAAACTGATTGCCAATCTGACTCAAGAATGTCAGGATTACTGCTCCATTAAATCTAATGGCTCCCTGAAGCAGGAAATGAGGTGGGTTAACAACTATCTAATTTTGGTAGTCCAATCAAAATGTGGTGACATCACCCTGCCCACATCAAAAATGATTAGAAATGTGATTATGAAGAAAATCTGTACTGTACAGCAAAGAAGTTCAGAGGGAAACACCAGGGAATTAAAATGTGAATCTCTGAAAAAATTCCTTTCTCCAAAAGATTTCTTGGCACAGTAGGATAACAGGTGTGCTGTAAATAGTCTAGTAAATTTGTTCTCATTTCAACTGAGAAAGTACATTTTTCCCCATTACAAAGAATGCAGGAAATCACTTCTGAATGAGTGAAGAGCAAAGGGTGTGCTTTTACTCTGTGACTTTATTTTTAGCTTTTACTTTTATTGTGAATAATAATTTCTCACTTCAGTGGAAGTCCTGAAAATAGGTAAAGAAAAGCTGTACTATAATTACTGTTTAGCATGAAAGTACCAAAATAGTGCACACACAAGTTGACATGGCACAGAAAGTATGGTGGATAGCTCTTCTGACATCATCAAGTCCTGTGTTATTCCAGTTTTGTGCTAGTGTAGTTCCATTCAAATCACTGGACTTAAGCCCCAAAAAATACACAGCAAGAAGGAATGAGAGGCACCATAATGCATCTGCAACATAACAGTCTTTAAGGTCTCCTTCTAAAGCGCTGGAAATGCCTGGCCTTAGACATATCAGACATTAAATAATTGCCCTAAGCAATTTGACATAAAAGGCCCTGTTCTGTGCTAAACAAGAAAATTGCCACCTCTCTTCTTTCCTCCCTGGGAAGAGCTCATTCCAGCTGCCCGATTCCAATTTTTTCTCATTCTTACCCACAACACACTTTCAGCTCTCCAGAAGCATAGATTTCCTCCCTGATGTCCCTTATTCCTACCTCATATTCCTACCTGGAAATGCAGATGGCAGAACTGCCTCCAGTGTTGCTAAGTGTGAAGCAGATCAGGCATGGCAGTGTCATTGGCAGTCATTTGTCCTGAGTTCTCCTCTGATCTCTAGCATAGGTTCTAATACAGTTTTTTTGGTAAATAATTTCCTTCCTTTGGGCCTCTTCTTTGCTCTGGAGGAGCCACTTTTTCATCACATGTACGGATGGTATTTGAGGAAGCAGGGTGTTCTGTGCTACAGCAGTGACAGAAATAATTCTAAAGGACAAGTGACCTGAAACATTAAATAGTGGGCAGATGCAGGCAAATTGCCTCAGTAAGCACTGTGATTGTGTATGATCCTTTCCACCTGCTAATGAATATGCATGTGGAAAATAAGAAACTCATTTTTTTAACTGCGTTGATTTTGCATTGGTAGTGAATAAATCAGGATGATAAAATGTGAAGTCATCCATATTTAAGATTTAACAGAAAAGGACAGTTATAATCTGCCAAGGAATAAATATAGGTTCAGAACCAGAAAGTTCCTGAATGTCAGAGGAAGGAGATCTGTAACACTCAGTAAGCATTCAGGTCTGGGACAGGGGAAAGGGTAGTTTTCAGGTAAGTTTACAGATGGGATGAAGTTGTCTGAGGCCATAATTTCCAGAATACCAATGATCCTGATGCTTCTTTTCAATCCCACAGACTATTTTGGCAGCTGAAAAGAACTGTGTGTAATTAGCACCAAAAAGAAATTAATCTGAGAAGACAAAAGCTATCATCAAACAATAATATGGTAAAGAAAAAGACAAGGCTGATCATAGAACTGTAATGGGAACTGGCAGAAGAGAACCTCCACAGCTGTAAGTTTTGGCATAATCTTGGGCATTATTAGAACAGTCAGACTGTGCTACGTTAAGAAATTTGCTTTGCTTAGATTTCCTAGAATAAGGATCATAAATAGCTGAGATAACCAAATTAATAAAAAAAATAGTCGTATGTATTGTTAGCTACTACATAATACTGGAATGACTAGAACACTTTGATACTTAAATGCTGACCTTTTCCTAATGGCAGCTCTGTTTCTGCCACTCAGCATATCATGTAATGCACAAGTTCTTGCAGTACTCACTCAGTTGTAATGTGAACCAGTTAGATCTTCAAACTCAATATTCTCTTGGTTATTGTACTGGTGGAGTCATATTCAGAGCAGTTTTTAAATCAGCATAACCAGACCAAGCCTTTTACAAAACACGGAAGTCCTGGTCGCTATGTGATGTGTACCTTCCTCCCAGATACATATCTGAATAGTTTAATGTATGGATTTACTTATTACCGTGGCTGGCTGGAAACAAAGGCTGAAATCCAGAGATATCTGTGTCCTGGATTATTCTGATTTCAGTAGCTCTCTTTTTAATGTAAATATTTAACAGTTGTTACATTTAAATATTATTTTACTTATTGGTATGAGTATCCCTAAATCTAATGGCTAAAACACTTTTATAAAACAGGGAGGCAAGAGTTTCAGGTCCTTTCTCAAATTAAGGAAAACAGGGATTTTAACCTGAATCTTGCTAATTGGTTATTTAGTCACAAAACTGACCTCAGAAAGATAAATCTTCTTGTGTGAGAGAAGTGAATTTTACATGACATGTTACACTTCGCTCCAGTCTGGAGACAAGCAGACAATTACCTTTAAGACTGAGGATTC
>VZTL01066357.1:222-31548 GCA_013400535.1 Scopus umbretta | reverse complement strand
CCCCAGCCGCTCCCCGAGCTGTACGTGCCGCAGCGATGGGAGCGGATGGACCGCGCAGGGGAGAGCCCAGCTCCCGGCGTTCGGTCTCGGGTACAGCCTGCAGCGTGCTCGGCGAGAGGCAAAGACTTGCTCGGAAATGCTGCCCCACATACGGCACGGTAACAGCAAGGTAGGGGGAAAGAATGGCCTTCAGCCGATGGCAATGCCCTGAACTTTTCTGTGGCAAGAAGCGCTGCAAAGGGCATCTCCCAGCAGGGATGAATGACAGGTGCCATTTCTAAGCATCTTGCAGACGCTCTCTGCTTCACGGTGGGAAAACACCAGTTCAAGGGCTTCAAGCAAGATTAGAAACCACTTTCCTTGTTGCTTTGATTGCTCAGCGTTATTGGCCTGGGACCATTCAGGGGCCAAGCTTCCCACAAAGCTTATTGCCAAATATTATGTGTGCTTGAGAAGCCAGTTTGCTCGGGATGCGCAGGGCATTCCCACTCACTCCCCAGGGAATTGCCCAGTGCTGCGGACCTCTGCCACACCAATGCAAATTCTCCCCCCCCCCGCCTTTTTTTTTCCCCATTTTTAAATTTTTTTTTCCATCTTTTCAAGACAGACCTCTACACAGACATCACACCCTGACCCTGTAAGGTGCCTTCCCCAGTGAGCTCTGGCCCCAGTCCCCTCTGAGCAGAGGACACTCGAGCACTGCCTACTGCACAGGGATTAGCAGAAAAAGCCACGATGCTAAGGAGAGAGCGAGCTGCCGGGTGAGGAAACTGCATCCTGAGCACCACCGCACAGCACACAGTGCAAGGGCAGTGGGCTGTGACAACCTACGTACTCAGCGAAGTAAAAGCAGGCACCTGGCACTAGGGGAAGTTCCTTCACATCTCCAACACATCCTCCACCTAAATCTGATGCAGTCTTCCTAGCCACCACATTTACTAACTGAGGCTAAGACCCAAGAGATGCTCCACTCTTCCCCACACTCCAGCTAGAAATGTCCTTGGAAGGAGAAACCACCAAAATAAATTAGAAGAATCCCCTGCCATCTCATACTGATGGGAGTCTCTTTTGGAATTGGACTTGACGACTGGCCATGGGCTCTCAATGGCAGTAGGTTCAACCTGGCAGTAGGTTCAGACCACAAGGTCTGCTCAGGACCAAACCCACAACCATCTTGTGCTGCTCTGCACTACTCAGATGCTGAACTGGGACAGGAGCAGTCAGGAGGTGACGCTCAAGCCTGGAGAAAGGAGGATGGTGACAGTCCCAATGTAGGGCTGCGCAGACCACAGCTCTCTGGTGTGGAGAAGCAAGAAGCTCCCCAAGGAGGGCTGCAAAACCAGTGCTGGCAGGGCACAAGTGATGAGCTGTGGGCTCTTACTTTTCCATGCAATGCTGTTTAATCCAGCGCACCCTGAAAGAGGCACAGGGGATGGATGGATCTGCCAAAGGCAGTTCAGCCTCAACACAACACCCCATGAACTGCACCGTGCTCTACCAGCAAGCTGGCTCAGGCAGCAGGGACAAGGCAGGTTGGACCCTGGGGAGGGCACTAGGTGAGCCCGGCATGGTCCAGAGCCCAGGGGCCATGCAGAGCGGCAGGAAGAGGCTTTCTGGCTCCAGAGCTTACCCAAGCTATCACATTTAGGGAAACTTCCCATGAATGCAGATAAAACGACGGTATCGCTTAATGCTTTTAAACCCAACCTTGTCTAATCCTATTCAGAGCAGCTCTGGGTGGGAAGGCAGCAGCAACGCCGGAGGTCCTGACCCCCATCCTGCTTCTGCTACCAGGGATGCAGCTCTGGCAGCCAAGTGGGCTACCCTATAAAAAATAGGGCTGGGATCAGCAGTGCTTCACCCGCCAGCCCTCTCCAGCTTCCGAGGAAAGCAAAGCCCCGCCTGTTTGGCAGCCAGCCCTTTCCTTCAGAAACGAGCTGCCCTGGCTGGAGAGCTGGGAGCAACCAGCTGGATTATTTCCAAAAAGCCCAGTCACAAAGCAACTGGCAGAAGTGTTAAGGGAAGAAATTTGCTTGGCAGCTACCGGCCAAGTAGCAACAACTCAATCCTTATCGGTGCATCTCTGGCAGCCAGCATGCCCGGGGAGAAATGCAGACAGCACCCTGCAAGCTGCACCTTTCCAAAGCACTTCTTTCCAGGCAACTCAACAGGTATTATGATCCGATACTGTAATATCATCAGTTAAGGTTTACACATTTTTGAAGAAAATACTGGTAACCTGATGGTACCTCTGTGTCTGTGCGATCTGGTGGGATTTATTCCAGGTTTGGCTTTTCTGACAGGATGTGGAGTTTATTACAAAGGCACAGGTATCAAATAAAACCAGCAACATTCTTTTAATTAAATATCCCAATAAAAAAATTAACACTCAATTTAGGCTTTATGTATTCCTCCCTTATTAAGAGACTAGTTTTGGTTTTTTTTTTTCCCCCTCTGGAAAGGTTTTAGTGCAGTGATTATATAGCAACAGAAAAATAAACTAAAAAAGGCACAAACTGTTTTGTGATTTTTTTTTTCTTTCAACTTTTGCTAACACTTTATATTTGTCTATTTTACTTCGGTTAATAAATCACTGAACGCAGCAAGAAAATATTCTGCCAATTTCTGTACACTATACAAAAACCCCTACCAACAGTACATTATTTCAGCTTCAGGAGAAATGTACAGCATAGAAAGACTTTTAAAAATATAGTGCCCCGTACAGAAATTTTATTAATTAAACTCACGGTCTCTTGCTACAGTGCCCTTCACCATCCTCATTTTCCCCCCTTATTGCTGGGACACACGCTGGGACTCTGCCCCTCCGGCTCCTTACGGGCTGGACCGAGCCCGAGCCCAGCACCGAGCGCGCTACCGGGGCTGTGCCAAGCGGCTCCTCCATCCCCGGCCCCGCAGGGATGGGGTGAGCCCCTTCCCCACTGAGCTCATTCAGCCCTGCCGGCCGTGTCTCGGTGCTGGGAAAGCTTTCGGCTGGAGAGGAAAGGGCAGCTCTCGGTACGGGTGAGACGCAGGCAGCATCCCACGCGTGGGTGCGTGCTGCCCGCTCCCCGTCCGCCCCACGGCTCGGCTCCTCGCCGCGCACCCCACGCCGCCTCCCTGGCGGGGCTCTCCCGCTGGTGCCTCCATTGTGTTTGCAAGTGCACGCGTGGTTAACACATGCTCTATCCTTTCGTCAAGTTCATCATAATAGGTGTTGGGTTTTCCTCCCCCCACCCCCCCACGCATAATAGTTCATAAAATAGTAACTTCCCCCCCCAGGAACTGAATTAAAGGTGGTTTCCCTTTAAATGTATTAACAGAGCCAAACCCCTCCACCCACCCCAAATTAAGTGCAGCCAGAAATGGTTTTCTTTATGCTTCTGATACCACGTTTTAAAAATTAAAACCTACAGATCTCCCCCCCCCTCCCCAAGACGTTAATTCATGCAAAGTTGCTATTTGTTTAAATAAGTTATAAAAGTCGATATCTCAGGCTAGAAGAAGCTGTAGTCTTGGTTATTCTTTAGTTGGCAGGCACTGTACATACATACCGGGTACAGACACATGCCGAATCTGCTTTGCATTGCTTTTTGCATTGTACAATTCACAAATCTGACATCATTAAAGCAGTTAATTACCTTTGATGGAAGGCTGCAGTGAGGCCATCTACATTTATCAAACAAGCAGCTGGTTAAGATAACAAGTATGCTCCCCCCCCACCCCGGCGCTCCCCAAAATGCTATTATCTGTCACACGTTGCTTCTCTGAAGTGGTTGGATTTGGTGCGCACATTAATGTGCAAATGTGTTGCCATAGGAACTGCAGCCTCCATTACGCCTCAATGACACCATTCAGCAAAAGCCGAAACCAAAAATAATAACAACAACAACAACAAAAAAACACCCTGAAAAATAAAATAAAAACAAACAAACAAAAAACCCCAAAAGGCAGCAAAGAGAAAGTCCAACGCACATGCGGAGTCTGGCCCAGGACTGCAGGTTACGCGTGGCTACAGAACAGCGCAAGAGATATTTAGGTTTGATCTTAACTTCACACTATGGTACAACGGGGCTCAGAGTTCAGCCGGTCCGAGTCTGTGCTGGCTTAGGAAGGAGGGGGGAATGGAGCGGAGTCGTGGTTACCGGATGCACCCAGGGTCTCTCAGACATTTGGCAGAATGAGGCACATCCAAAAAAAGTGCAACATCAGTGCCGTGGTGGCAGCGCGATGTGTTTGAGTGCGTGCACGCGCTTTCCTCTTCATGCATTGTAGCAAGCGGGTTGGGGCGGGCGTTTTTTGCCCCGCACCTCTTCTTTGAAAACTATTAACCAGTAAATAACGGTAAGACGAATGCATATTCTACTTACTGGTGCGTGAAATACTGAAAACTGCATTCAAGTAATATTTCTGCACTATTATGAATGCATCACTATGTTATCTTACATTTGGAAAAGGAGAAGACTATGTACACCAGAGCAGTGGTACTATTTTGCAGTTAAAGTTTCTGTGCTTTACGGAGGTACCTGGGAAAGTGAGGCCGCCGCTCCGCTCCGCTCTGCCCCGCCAGGTCGCAGGACTCCCAGCGCCACCACCTACAGCATGCGAGGAAGGAGCGCTGCTCGGCCGGACGATCGAGCTGCACGGAGCAAACCAAAAGACGACATGAGGGAACAAAAACTCAACCTAAAATTGGCAAATCAACAGTGACGAGAAATAGAAGGGCAATTTATTATTTTTGAAGGGGGGGGGAGGAGAAAAAAAAATTTTTTTTTTTTGTTTGGTTGGTTGATTGGGTTTTTTTTTATTCTTCCCGCAGCTGCAGGCGGTAGCGGTGGTAGCGGAGCTGGAAAAACATTCTCTCCAGTAAGGAGCGCGTCATCCCCGGCAGGGCATAATGTTCGACGACACCCACGTGCTTGAACCCCAAGGACTCGTAGAGCTTGTGGGCTGCCATCTTCACGGCCGTGGTTCCCAGCACGACGGAGGAGTAGTTGTTGAGCATGGCAAACTCCAGCACTTTGCGGCCCAGGGCCTTGGCGATCCCTTTGCCACGGTAGTTGGAGTCGACGGACATGCGGCGCAGCTCCACTGTGTTGTCCTCCTCGTTGCCCCGCGCCGCCACGATCCCCACCACGTTGCCGTCCAGGACGGCGACCCAGAAGCAGGAGCCTGTGGAGATAAAGCAGCGCATGTAGCTGCCAGCTGCCTCGGACAGGCAGAACAGGCAAGGCACCTGCTTGCGAACATGCCGAAGGGAGCCGGGCTTGGGGTCAGAAATCACCTCTGTCACATGCGGGGACTAAGGACCTCCATAAATAAGGACCAAATTCTCTTTTCCCTTGACACTGTGAAGGGAGTATTGTTTTCCAGAGGAAAACGTACAGGAAAGTTGGTACGAAGCAGAACATGGAATTCCTAGGGACTGAGTGTTACAAAGTGAATTGAGCTGCCATCACAGACAGGTAGTGATCCTCAGCTCATGGTGGCACACGATGGGCAACTTCTGACCCGCACACAGCCACACCCTCCTGTCCCACCACTAACTTCACTGCAGTGAGTCCTGGATCCCTCCCAGCCCAGTCCAACCCATCTTTGGCTGCTGGCTGCATTCCACCCTGAGACCCGGCAGCAGCACAGGCAGCCCCTTGTATGCTTTTTGCTGCCGAACTCCTCCTCTACTAGGAGCCACACTTTCAGAGGCTTTCATCTCCAGGCGAACAGCTCGCCTGCAGTGCGGGCAGAGCGTCATCGGGCTCATCAGCTGAGAGCTGTGGATGTGCTCTGGGCAGACCTGTGGTCTCCAAAGCAAGCAGGGGTGGCCACACGCAAGCAGGGAGCTCAGAGGGGGGAAGCACAGGGTGGTGCACAAAGCACCCTTGGTGATTGGGGAGGGCAAGATCTGACCCAGATGCCAGTGAGGGGCGGGAAAGGCTGAGCCCCTTTCCCTGGTGCTGTGCCGAGAGGCAGGGAGCCAGCTCGGAGCAGGATGGGAGCAGGAGCCCCCGTGCCAGGGCACAGCAGGCAGGGCTGGGAGACAGGGAGGTGGTAGAGATTCCCTAGGTCTGGGAAACCTGTGCCTGCTGTGGGCCAGACACCCAGCCACCATCCCAACCTCCTGTTGGGACTCATGAGGATGTTGCTCTTTGGGTGTAATGCAAGAGCAGCCCTGATGCGGCAACACCACCCAGCCCTGGGCACCCGGGCAGCGGTGCAGCCGTTTCCCCTCCTCAAATCTCAGCACCTTCCCACCACTGCAAACAGTGTGCAAAGAAGCACAGAAAACACTCTGGAAGAGAGATGCCAAGGGAAAGGCAATCCACTGCAGAGAAATTGCTGCAAGCTCCCAGGAACAAAGGAAGACCATTCCTCTTCCCCAGGGACACTTTGCCCTCAGCCAGCACCCGAAGCTTGCTCTCAGCCACGACTGCAGCCTTGCCAGACAAACGGGGCCGGCCGCTGCACCCTGAGGGGAGCTGGAGAGCTGCGAGCACTGCTCCATGCACGCCAGGCCAGCATGAGGACCTGGCCTCCCTGCAGCAGCATCCTGCCAGCCCCTTCTCCAACCCATGACGCCTGGCTTGTTTCTGACCCCCCCCATGCACATCTGGATATGCGAGTGCATCCTCCTCTTGCAGACTTCAGAGGCTCAGTACAGGAGTTGTCTAAGACAGTTTCAAATAGAAAATCCAAACTGGGCAGCAAGATGAGAAACTAGGATCACAAAAGCTGGCAAAGCACGAACAGGGGAAAATACTATATACACCCTCCAGGAAGAGCATCTCCTGTGCACAGCCAAGGTCAGGCTCACCCACCCCTTTTTCCCCCGCCATTTGGGGTGCTCATGGCCAGACTCCCCTTGCTTTGGAGCTGCTGCTCTTCCTCTGCTGGTGCGTGCCAGGCGAGAGGGTCTCGCGAGCTAGAAGCACGGTGCTGGAGCAACTCGGACCAAAGCCATGTAGAGTTTCAGCGAGCTAAACCAGCCCATCCTTAATTGCACGCCGGCACCAGTCAGCTCGCAGTGCTGCTCCAGGAACAAGGACACGGCTTAATGAACAGGCTGCGGTTTTGGGGGTGCAGGGGATCAGCGCTGCGGCTCTACAATGGGGCTGAAGGCTTGGTAGAGCAGATGCTGCCTTCAAGAGCCCAAAGCAAAACCCACCTAATCAAAGCACAGCAGCCTGAAGGGCACCCAGTTGGGCTTGGGGCAAGCACACCGGGGTCCCAAGCACTCTGACTACAGCCCCATTTACAAAGCTCAAACGAAACTGAACCTCGTTGGAGAGAGGTACCAATACCATCTTATCCCACTGCTTGTAACGGCCAACAAACATTCAAGCCAATGCAGTTAGAAACTGCTGTAACTCTGGAGTATTACAGTGTCACTTGGCCCCATCAGCGCTGGGACTTAAAAAAACCAACTAAACAAAAAAACAAACAAATGAAATTCAAGTAACACATTACTCTGGTCTCAACTAAAGATCTTCACAGAAAATCCTGGTGAAGGAAAAGCGTCTTGAATTGAACTGAAAAGACCAGTTGTCAGCACAGAGCAACTGTGGCCTTAGCTGGGATATTGCTTAATTAACACCCAAGAAAGCCACTATTCAATTATGGCAGCTAACGAGAGGCACTGACAGGTCTCTCACCAAGAAGGACTTTCAGTGCTCAGGAAGAACATGGCTTCACCCCAAAAAAAGAGGACCCCATCTCAGGATAAACCCCTGGGGCACTGTGACCTACCGCAGGTGGTGGCCTTCTTCCCCAGCACTGAGCAAAAGGAAACTGGACTTCAGCACCAGCTCCATCTTTAGCATCAACCCTGCCAACTGCCCCAACCCAAACACATGGCACAACTCCGTAAGGACTGGTGTTAAACCGCCCGGGGTAGGTGCTCGGGCACACGGCACTGCTCCCCCTGCAACATGGCAGCGGGGGGAATACTTAAGGCAACACAGAGTCCTTCGTTACTGAAGAAGAGCAAAGCATGGGGCTGGGAAGGTGCCTCCCCGGCTGCTGCCTGCAGGACAAATGCACCTTGCAACTTGGCGAAGCCACTGGAAAGAGACAGCCGAAGTCTTTCGCGCATCCCCACAGCACAGCCCAGCTGCCGAGGAAAAGCCGGGGACAAGGGAAGCGCAGGGAACCAGCCCAGGTTCAATCCTGCACACCGGGCTCGTCCCCGCCTCCAGAGCGATGCGCAGCTCCAGCGACGCTCGCTTTTGTTCCCACTGTGAGCAAGTCATTACGCTGTCGCTATCTAGGTCAAGAGCTAATTTTTAAAACACCGGGACCCATCTTGACCCATTTATCATGAGCAGTTGAGATGTCTCTCCTCTGTTGCCACGCTGACAGTGTAGCTTGTTCCCCTGCATTCACCTGTATCTCAAAATGTCATTTATTCAGACATGACCCCAGACGAGGACCTACAAGCGCTGAAATCCGGCAGCCACCTTCCCTCCGAATACAAATCGCAGGGCTGAGCTCACCGCTCTCTGCTCCGCAGCCTTGTTTTTAAACCACCCATCACGTGGCAGCTCTGCCCAACGCACCCCCCGGCCCATCCATCATGCCTCTGGCCGCACGGCAAGCACACTATGAAACCGGGGCCGCGGTCATCCTCACCCCTACGTGCACAGCCACCAGTTTCAGCTCCCGTGGCACAGCCCAAAAAGAGGGAGCAGAGATGAGCAACAACCCTGGGGATGCTCCCCTAGGGGCACATGGTGCCATCCCCTGGTACCCACCTGATCCTCAGGCAGACCCCCAAAGTGCCACAAAGCGGCCAGAGACCAGTGCCCACTGAGCCACAGCCGGTGGCACAGCCACCATGTCCTGGTCACCTAGCCCTTCATGCAGCAACTCCTCCTGGAGCTGCTTCTTCAACAAGACTGGCTCGTCTTCCTCAACCCAGAGATACCAACCTAGGTTCTTCTCGGCTCGAGGTTACATGATAACTTCCCTGATTGCTTCCCGCTTTTATTCCTGATTTTCTCTGCTTAGCAAGCATCTCTCCTCTGTGCCCACCAAGCCTACGGCTGCTAAAGCTCAACAAGTTAACACACTTCCCACCTTTGTAAAACAGCGTGTTTCTAATATTTTTAGGTCTTCTGCCTATTTAAAACCCAAATCTGGACATGCCCACCAAGGCAGAGCCCACAAGACCCTCCACAGCCCCGGCTCCCTCTGACCGCCCTCCAGGACAGAGGCCGTACGTGCACACCCGGCCATCCCAGCCGGGACCAGGCCAGTTGCAAGCAGCATGACAGCAAACCTGCGCTCCTTGTTAGCTTTTACTTACAACTTTAAAGCTTAATTATAATAATTTTTAGTTCAACGTGAAAAGAAATAGTATCTGGCACATCTCCCGGTGTGTGTCGTGCATGCAACGCTTATAATTAGCAGCAGACAGGACACATCTGCTCAAACAATGCAAGCTGTATTCAGCTCTCGCTTACACCAGTGCCAGCAATCCCCAAGACTTTTACCCCACTGTCCACCCCATGTCTGCGTCTGCTCTGAGGATTACCAGTGGCCAGATCCTTCAGCCTGCTAAAAACAGCTCAAGTTTCCAAAGGTAGCTACAAGCCTAGGAGCAGCTTTCACCTACAGGGTTCTCAAATCCCTCCTCCGGGGAGCTGTGTCCCATTCAGATGAGGATTTGCTACCAACAGTTGTTTTGGGGTCCCACCACATGCTGCTCACCTCAGGCTGAGACCTTCTCTCCTCTGGGGAAACCCTCCAGTTTCAGAGCAAGAATCCTGAACTTTGAAAAAGCAAAAAACCAAAAAAGGTTTGCTTTTAACTTAAACTCAACATGTTTTTAGCAATCCTAGCCAGATGCAGCTCCTCACCATATCCACTCTTCCAGCAGCACTTACTCTGGAGCTGGTTGGAAGCACCCTGGGAAAACCACCCCGCACTGCCACTCTCCAGGGCTGGCAGAGGTCTCTTTCCCATCTTTTCTGGACCAAGGGGATTGACTCAGAGGCTGTCTTGTTTTTGCACTTTTTCATACCTAAGATGAAATAAAATTAACTTCATCTCACCTGTCAGTAATGAGTAACAGTCTTACTGCTCGCAGTGCTATTAATAGCGGGAGCTGACGTTTTACTCTCTCTCACTGCCATCTGAAAATAATCACGGCTGCAAAGATAAACACAAACCCTGACGGCTACAACTCTCCCTACCCTTCAGATACTCGTGGCAGTGTCTCTGTCTCTGCCTTCGCTCTTGTCTGCCTCCATCTTCTGGGGTCCCCCATCAACTCATTGCTACAGACATCCAAAGCCCTTCCAGTTCACCCTGCCCTAAACTCCTCTCTAGGTTTTTTTACCCTGCAAGAAAATTTACTCCAAGGTCTGTTCTTCACAGACATCTTGCATTTAACTCCAGCTGCCTTGTGAACACCACTCCGGAGTACTGGAAGTACCTACTGGAGACATTAGCTGTTTCCAGCCAAACGACAAGCCTCTTTGCAGCACTGTCCCTTGCCTCCTGACCTGACTTGGCCCCTCCAGGCTGTCAGCAAGCAAAGGTGAGGAAAAGCAGCCATGGAAAGCTCACAACCACCTTGCTTAGCTCTCTCCACTCCCCCAGCCTGCTGCTTCACCACAGAGTCTCAACTCAGGAACCCACAGGCAAAAACCATAATAAAGGAAGAATTATTTTTTTTTTCAGTGAGGGGGTTGAGATACCAGAAAAGGTTGCCCAGAGAAACTGTGGGTGCCCCATCTTTGGAAGCGTTCAAGGTCAGGTTGGACAGGTCTTTGAGCAACCTGATATACTGAAAGATGTTCCTGCCCATGGCAGGGCGTTTGGACTAGACAATCTTTAAAGATCTCTTCCAACCCAAACCATTCCATGGAAATAAAAACTTGGGATGCTCACATCTATGGAAAAGGCTGTGACATGCACAATAAGAATAATTATTTTGGGCTGTTCATGCTTCACAGTGAGGTCAGACATGGCTCCTGAGCTGACGGCACCCAGGGCCTAAAAAGCATACATGATGGCAGTGTCTTTCTGCTCTCAATTTAAGGATGATTCCCATACACTCATCCTCCACACGAAGCACCCACCGCTCCTGCCCAAGAAGGACACACCATGTGATCCCCCGGCTGTGCTTGCAAGCCTCCTCTCCCACTCATCCTCCGCTGTCAAGAGCTGCACAGTTCTCCCCCACGCAGCCAGTGAGGATGGTGGGTGAAAATAAATTCATTTATTTTTGCTGCAAATTCTTCTACACCCTTCGGTGAATAAAAGGCCAGTGGGTGGATGGGTGGAAAGATTGGAGCCAAAAGCAATAGCAGAGAGTACTGCTAGAAGAGAGGGGGAAAATGAGACGTGAGCATTCCCCGCCAGTACAAGTCCTGCGCGATCAACTATAGCAGGTTCCCACAGCTTTCCTAAGTCCCTTAGTGCTTGACTCCTGTAGCCACCCCAAAACCCAGAATTGAACACGCACATTGCTCTGACAAAGCAAAGCTCTGTCTGCCAGGTACTTTTAAAATCCATTGTTTTCTAGTAAATTCTAGTATTTCCACAGGACCAAGCAAAGCTCTGCTGCCCCAAAACATCCTGAACTTGCATGTGGGTCCTTGCCTCTGCCCGCACCCACACACCAGGGCAGTGAGGGGGTTCGGGGCTGGGCCAGATAGAACCCATCCTTGCTTTCCATAGGGCTTTCTATAGGGCTTTCTGTGGCCACCACCGACTGCTGGTGCCAATTTTGCATGGGTGGGGTTGCATCCCTGTGGGAAGGAGTTTTCCTTGGAAGCTCAGCACAGGGCAAGTATGGAAACCTTGCCCAGAGGCAGGCCAGTCTTTTCCCTCTTTCTTCAAGGGTGGCACTGCTGTCTCCCACAGCCAAGCTCTTTGAGGGTTATTCATGGAACATAATTTCCAGACAGACATGCAACTTCTCAAGGCAATGTCCCTTCAAGCATGGATGGGCTGTGATTTTCAGCTCTGCTTTTGGATGTCAGAGATGCAAATGTGAGCAATTCCCCTCCCGGCTCAAAGCTGTCCCGCTGACGTCCTCAATGCATCATCCAGATGAAGGGACCAGTGGAGCCGCTCAGCAGCTACCACCACTGCTGGGAACCTGCCAGGCGAATGCCAGCTCCTCTGCAGGCTTACAGCAGAGCCAGGAAAGCATCCAAGGACTAGCCACCACAAGAAAAGGAAGCTGATGTCAAGAGAAGCTCTGGCCAGGCCAGGCATGAGCTCTGTGAGGGGATGGAGGCTGCCCACAGGCTTGGTGTGTGTCTTCAGGGCTTTGCTGGGAAGAGCAGCATCCTGCACTGGGCAAACCTCCCTCTCAAGCTTAGATTTTCCTCCAGGCTACTAGGAAGGGGCAAAAGGAGAAAAAAAACCAACCGAACAAACAAAAAACTCCCTAAAATCAGCCCTATGCTTCCCACACTGCAGGACCTGCAATTGCCTGTGTCCCTTGCTCTTAGTACACCTACGTATAGGCTTGCCAAAACCAGCAGGCTTGCTAATCCCAGAGATCCGAATGCCCCCAAACTCCTCCCTGCAACCCACTGACATACTGTGGCGCGGCCTGGTGCAACACCACCGCACAGAAATACCAGGACAGAGGAAATGCAACATGCTGCTGCATCACGAAGCTTTAAATATTCGCCCTTGGAGCCACTTGTTCAGCATCCAGTGCCATCTTTTGGTGTGATTTTGCCCAGAGCAGCAACCTTTTCTGCTGAGCCGGGATGGTCTGAGCAAGGCGGTACAGAGGGAACCAGGAGGTGTCCTGCACTGGACACAGTGCTGTGCAGTTACTACTTATTTGCAGATAACAGAGTAAAAAGCCCCAAAGCTCAGCGTCTCACCTCTCCTCCTGCCAACGCTATTTATATACATTGCTTTAAGCGAGACAGGCCGTGTGCGGCAGCAAGTGGACAGAGTTCCCAGCCCAAAGCCGGCTGTGCCCCAGCCGTGTATTGCTGATGCTGTTTAAGTCCCTGCCCTTTTGTCCCATGGGGGTTTTGAAGAGGGAGCGGAGGAACTCAGCACTTCAGGCAACTCTCCCTCCTCCTTCCCCCTCCACCCTCGGCGAAACGCAGGGCAGACCAGCCGGGCTACATCAACGTCAAGGGAGAAAGGAGGCTCTTCTGGGGAGAGCGCAGCTGCCGCCATGTGCATGCTGCCGGCGGGAGGAGTTTGGGGCACAGATGTGGCACATCAGCTGCTGCCCAGCCACAGACACAGGCAGCTGGGGTGCAGGGACTAACCAAGGACAGGCAACCTGTTATGGACTGCAACCGCTCAGCTAGCCGGCTTGGGGAGGGATTTACTTCTGTGTTTATGAGGCATGTTATCTCTCCTTACCTCCATCTTTCCCGTGTCTTGAGTTTCTCTCCCTTTCACCCTTCTAGTTCCCCTTGGCTTCAAGCAGGGCTGCATAACAGCTCCAGCAACTTCTGCTAATAACCCTACGCTTGACTTCCGTTAAAAGGCATTCCTGGAGGGCTCCTAAAAAATAATGGCATCTCAGAGCAGTTTATGGCCATGGAAACCGGGTGAGATGAGAGAGACCCTGCCTCTGACACTTCTGACACCCAGGAGCATCCCTCTACACCAGATAAGGTCCAGGTGTGGGGGAACAAAAAATGTCAGGGACACACGAGAATTATTCATGCATGAAATTAGAAATGTTGTGGGACCCTTTCCTTCCCATAAATAACTCCACATAACCTACCACCGCAGGATTCATTGCCCCGTTATAAATAATTCCCTGCTGGAAGAGCACAGGGCAGTGCATCTATATGCCGAGGGTGGGTGACACCCCTTGATTCATGGGGCATCTGAGCAGCAGGCAATGAGATCACCTACAAAGCATGAAAAGAGATGGATGATTTAGTCCCAAGCAACCAGCTCAACTGCTTCTCCATCTACCTTCTTTTCTATCCTTGCTACTTTTCACCTTTGTTGTTGTTACCAAGGGCTGAAGCTACTTGCAACCATGTCCAAGCTCAGGCAAAGCCTCCAGAGCAGCAATCAGCAGGAGATTGGTGGGATGACAGAGACATCCAGCATCCGACCTGCAACATGGCCACAGCACGGTTCCACGCACATTCACTACCAGAAACACTGTGACCATGACCCACAACAGTAATGGGTCTCAAACCACCCCAGGAGACAGCAATTCAAAGGTGGGCTCTGCAGCTGATAAACCCGAGCATAAAATGAGACATGGGAGGTGAAGGGGTTTTGGACTGCAGGCAACAGCTGGCCTAAACATCTGTGCAAACCCAAAAGCATATTCGGATTCATACTGGTATATATGCCGTAACGTGCCACTGCTGATAAAGTTTAAGCAGCAGCACATGCTGCACAGGTGCTGGTCCCACCAGGAGGTTTTCCTGCAGCCCAGCTTTACCTTCACCTGGGGATGGAAAGGGTGGTAGAGCTGCAATTTAGAGTAACAGTACGAGAACTGACTTTCATCAGCACCTGCTCCATGCTTCCTGATGGAGCTGGCCCATCCTCAAGAGCACCCAGCTCCTTTATCACAGGTAATCCATTTTGGGGTGTCAAGACCCCTGGAAAACCCCCAAGATCTTGACAGCTAGTTATAGTTTGCTTTCACTCACAATTTTTTTACATGGAGAAGAGAAAAACATGCTGCAGCAAACAGACTTCAGAAAGTGGCAGGTTTGGTCCTGAACAGCATCTTCTGCTGTCACTGCTGGGGATGTAATCCAGCAGGCATTTCTAATCTTAAAACCTTTGCTCACCCTGTTCCTCTGAAGCACCTATGTGACAGCTCCTACGCACATACCTTACTCCTGTAAACCTTCAGGAGGACCCAGCCTGAACGTGTGGATCAATGCAAGCTGTTAGTGGCCATACCCCATGTCAGCATTTCACAGGTTGATTTTTAAAACAGGCTTCGGTCCCTGGGGCCTGGACTGTCTCCATGTGTGACAGAACCAGAGGGAGCTCAGCAAAGCCCTGGGATGCACTCGGCACATCTCAGGAACAGGCTTTTGATGAGACAGCTAGAAATCCAGGTGATGACGCAGACAGGGTAAAGACAGCCCTTCCAGCACATTTCAGAGGGTGCTATATTAAGAAGTGCAACAGCAGGACTTTAAAAATCTTGTATCTGGCTCTTTTTGCTGGCCATGATGCACCTTGAAAAGCAAAGACTGTAATAAAGCCAACATACAACAACCGTTCAAGCAGAGGCTGCAGAAGCACTTATGTGGGATTAAAAGTACCCTGGTTTGAGGGCCATCGCCCCACTCCCCGCTACTGAAAAGGACACGCTATAGAGAAAGGAGAGACAAAACCACCGATTTAGCAATTGGGGTCTACCTGCTGGGTCATCAAGAGAAAGCAGTTTGAGAAACCAGGCATTGTCTGTGGGTTTTGCATGTGAGCAATTGTTATCGATAAGCAAAGAATTAAAGAGCTTAAAGGATCGGATTATGACTAGAATATGCAATTCTGGCCCGGCATTGTCCTCAGGGCTAACTGCATGGTGAGTCCCAGCTCAATGGAGCTGGCTCAGCAGAATGGACTGGTCTGCACAAATGGACAAAGCCAGAAAAAAGTATTTAAAGTACTTTCAGAGTAGATGTTCCCTATGCATCCAAAATCCACACTAAGCCTATCAACTGCAGAGTCAGACCTTAAGTAAACCAATGCTTTAGAAATTAGACTGGTTTTTAGTTAGAAGTTTAAAGGAAAAAAAGAAATCAAGCCCTTCTGCCAGCTTTGCTAGCCTGCATCCTCCCAGCAACTGCTCAAAAGGCTGACCTTACAATTAGCTCCTTGTTAGTTAAGTTAGTTTACAAGATAAAATGTGTTGTTGATTGTGTTTTAAGCCAGCTCCTTAAAAGGACATTGTTAAGGCTCAGTCTCCATCTACTACATCAATCTTTCACTATATGGCTTTATTCCTTTCAGAAAGGTACTGAACTTACATTACAGCACTTTCCACTTCCAAATACTGAAAAAACCTGGAAAATCTACAATTATTGGATGTTTTAGAATTCATTATTTTCTGCCTGACTTTTACTTCATATGCATTACTGTAAAAAGGCACTGAACAATAATCATCAAATGACTTTGGTTTAGCTTAGCAGTTGGCCGAGCCATAAATCATACAGGGAAAATGGATAGAATCGATCTTATTTTTGCCATCCAACATTACTCGTCTGATCTAAATTTAGCCAAGACTCCCTTTAGTTCAATCAAAGTGCCTGTATCTACACAGGTATTGCACCAAATGCTTCACAGCAAAGAGAGAAACTAACACATTTACCTAAGGTTAAACAATAAATGCAATTCTGAGCTCTACAAGGACTTTCAAAGAGTTTTATGCTGCTCTAACAGAGGTCAACAACCTTTAAGGTGAGTCACCCTTCAGGAGAGCCCTCCTTCTGCAAATGGCCGTAGCAAGAGCCTACACAGCTCCCTTCAAACAACTACTTTTAGCCAGGAACAAGGCAAGCAAGATGAATTGCACCCAAGACGTAGGTTGAAACTTAGGGCGTGGCATAATGATGCGTTAGGACAGGATAACCCATCTACCTGCGCAAGCTCTTCAAATCGGAGTCAAAAACAAGGCTGAGAGGAGCTGCCCCTACCTTACAGCCAGATCGCCTACCTACAGCGAAAAGGGAGAGACTAAAAACATTTGCGTATTTAAAAAGTGACAGACAAAAAAAAAAAACATCAACCAACCCAAAAAAAAAACCCACCCCAAAACAGGACTACATTGCTTACATTACTTTCAGGGGCATTAAGAACAGCAGAGCTGGGAAGAGGTCATCCCTGGCAGGTAACTGACTGCATTTTACAGCATATAACCCCAATGCACGGGATGGGGCTCCCCAAGTTCTGGTGCAGATGCTGACTGCTTCTGCAAACACACCCAAATCTACATCCGTAAGGCAGGCAAGTGACAGAAAAGGGCAGTGGCACAACATTCAATTGTAAGTCTTGTAAAGGCTGCATATATTCAGCCAAAACATGCTGTACAGTCTGTTTCAGTGGTTCTGAACATGGGTTTTTCCCCCCCTTGGCACATTCCCGCTGCCCTCAAAAGCCTCTGAATGAGGACTTCACTACCACAGGAGCTGATGAGCAATAATGATGAGTAGAAGTTAGCAATATTTATGGTGCAGAAACACTGACCAGAAAGTCTCGGACCCCTCCTCTGCCTTTCTTTTTAGGGCGTACCAGGAACTGATGGACAGAGACTGCATTTCACCAAATCCTGCACAGCAAAAAGAAGCTACCACAACATTCTCCCTCTAACACGAGCAATAAATACAACTCTGCTGTGCTCAAAACCTTTCTTTCTGCAGATGACTTGTTTCACAATAAATCAAACCTCCCTGACCTCTAGCTTTCCATTGTGTTAATAATCTACACAAGTGAAACAGCAGTCATAAGGAGTTGTATTTCCTCTGAAACCACAGTGAGGAATTCATTACTCAGGGGCAAGGGGGGGTCAGAGAAAACGTTCAGGGCACAGATTTGGTACAAACTACAGGCTGAAGTCAGCTGGTACATGGCTTGATCTCCTTGAGCCTATCGCAAGCAAGAAGTATTTCTTCCTATTTCTAACACAGCAGCTTGAAATAATGCTGCCTTTACACAAGCACACCTTTCCCAGAGCTCAGGCATCCAACAAGGATGCCAATTATAATCAGTTGGGACCAACTCACCCATCATATCACAGCACATAAATAGTCACCATCTGCCACACCAAGATGAGCCCCCAAAATCCATTGCAATGGGCTGGGAAGAGCTCGAGATGTGAGGAGTGAGGGTGGCACTGAAGGTGGCTCTGTCCTCCCCAGCTGCTTACCAAGGGTGCTTCTTTGGGCACTTCCCACCGGGACCAATCCTGTCTGACTTGTTAGTATGGGCCCCCCCCAACCAACAGGTCAAACCTATTCCCCTAACCTCTGGGTAAGGAGTAGATGACTAAATAAGAGGGGAACTGAAATGATAATAAAACCGTTAAGGAGAATCAGGCTTGGGTCCCCCAACCAAATCCACAGCCTCTCTGCCCTGCTACCATTGAGGCAGCACAGTGTCTCCGGGGAGACATTTACTCTGCCATGGAAGGTGACGAACAACAAACAAAAGCAACTTCCACCTGCAGCATGCCAAGAAACAAGGCCTTTCCCTTAGAAAGGGGATCTGCCATGCCCTTCTGACATTTAAGGCTAGAGGTAGTGACAGGACTGATGCCTGAGTTTGTAGCAAACACAACTCCTGACATATATAAATAAATGAAAAAATAACTAGCAAACCTCTCCGGAAACAAACCTTCCTAGTATTCCCTAAATGCTTGTAACATCATCACCTTTTAAACACCAGAGGCCTTCCTCCAGCAATGATACTTCCTCTCCAACATACCAGCCAGCCTATCCTCTTCTGGAGAGCAGGGAAAGAGGTGCTCACCCCACCACACAGGACAAGACCTTGAGGCATTTTGCTATGCTGCTGTGGGGCTGAACCTGACCCACTGACAGCTGGCAGGTTTGCCCCTTCCCACACCTCAAACCCAACCCTCAACCAACCAACTCTGGTGGTCAGGTAGAAACAGCAGAGGTACTGCTGCTTTCCCATCCTGCTGCACTTGTAAAGCCTGGCTGCAGGAGATACCGAGCCCCTCCTGAGACGGTGTCTGGGGGTCCTATGTGGAGCCCTACATAGCAAGGAGGGTGAACACTGGGTCAAGACTTCATTTCCTTCTGTCACCTAACTAATGAAAACTAAAGTACTCTACAAAGCCTCAGTATTGTCCCCTTCCACCCACCACACTGCAGATTCCACCAAGACCTCCCGAGCAGTGTGAGCCTGCATCACCACAAACTGGTTCAATTTTTAACTCTCAGCCAACTGGTGGCAATGCCCTGTGTAAAGTCAGAGCACTGCCACAGTGCAGAAACACACCTCACTGTTGTTAAAAATGACATTTCTACATCTCTCTCCCAGTATATCAAGGCCATTGTGCCTTGGATGTAATTCTGCTGAACTCCACTACTCCAGACTGAAACTAGCACATTTATTTAATGTGGCAGCAAAAGAAAATTCTACATCCATAAATACATGAACATCTGTCGGGCTGGGCACAGACAATGGACCTGTTGTGGATGATGCATTAACAGAAAATGAAAATGACATATGTAAATCTTGAAATCTCTACAATTAAAAAAAGAGGGGGAAAAAAAAAAACCCCCGAAGAAACCCCACCATACCTTCATCACATGTTCACACTACCATGCCAGACCAGTCAGGCCAAAAAGTCCCTACAAAAGCCTAATCCAGTTATTCCCACATCTCCTGTAATGACCATCTATCAACATCCTGCATCCTACATCCACAGGGGTGGGGTTCCTTTGAGGCCCAGCCTCAATGCCAGTCATGAGAGCCAGGGATTTGAAAGAGATTTGCATAATAAATCAATGGAGTGAGTAAGTGACGGGCCAAGTCTCACTCCACTGGGGAGACACGTGAGAAATGAAGGGCAGGTCTGCTGAGGGCTTGTGAAAGCAGATACTTTCATGCCCTGTACCACCAGCCTGTGGCACGCTCATTCACCCCTACCTGCAGGAAGGGGATCAACTTATAAATATGAACAGCACCAACAGCAACCAGAGCCAGGAGAGATGCAAATCCACATGAACCTGGGTAGAAATGTAGTATTTTGAGGATCCGTTGGATTTTCCCAACTACAAAGGCAACACTAAATAACACTAAGCCCCCACACCCGATGCTAAGACAGGGCAGAATGAATACAGTAACTAAGAGCAGGTTCACTACTGCAACTGCTCCTCATTCTGATGCACCAGTCTTCCCTAAAACATCATAAATTAATCTTGCAGGCAGCTGATAGCGCACACACAGCAAACTCAAGGTTTACTCCATCACTGCCTTTCCCATTTACATCACAGGTTTCCTGTAAACATCAAAAGAGCACTTGGACCTGTACTGAAGGATGCCCCCAAGTATACGCTAAACTCCTAACAAGAGACAAGGGATTTAAGCACAAGAGTAAGTTAAACATTCAGGGGAGCATTTGCTTTAAGTCAAACTGTCCCAGAATTCAGCCTCAGTGAATCTGGGGGTTTTTTTGGTGTTTGTTGGTTTTCAGGGTTTTTTTTGTTGTTGGTGGTGGTTTTTGGTCATTAGAATTTCACTGCAGTCCTCTTTAGCTGTTTGAGTTATCCATGAAAAATGTTCCCACTTCTCAAGAATCTTTGCAGATGCTTTGATGCTTTTCAGACTACTGATGGCTCAAAAAATGCCCTGCAAAACCTGATGATGGTTTATTCCCAAATGAAAATTGGTGCCCGAGAGGCACAGCTTGATGTTATCCTCTGAACATTTGCAGGTTCTGGAATCACACCAGATGTATATTTTTATAGCCATTATGTGACTCTTAATTGACTTTACAGGCAGCAAAAGCATGAAAAGGTGTTTTACAAATACCCCTTTTAAGCAGTTTGGATTTTTAGAAAAATCTGTCATTAGCATCCCTTTCATAGAGTAACTCCCCCCTCACTCGCTTTCTCTCTTTTTTAAAAAAATCCTACCACTAATGATGCAATTCCAATAACAAGGACTTTACCAAGAAGCTCACTGCTGTTAAGCAGAGTATCTGCGATGCTTTTATTGCTCTGCCTCTAACTAACCATCATTCAAAATTGCTTAGCGCTTACAAATGGCAGGTGCTCCAAACCAGGCTATTTTCAAAAGCTTCTCTTTGCAGTTCTACTATTTAACATTATTTTAAATTGAAAGACTACAGATTTAGGTCTTCCCTGGATTCCCACTAGAAGTGTTACACAGTGTTTCTGATGCTGTTATCTAGTTCTAGGGAGGATGAACAGATTTGGCACCTCCAAAAAAAGAACAAAAAGCCCTGATCTCAGCAAGTGAATTTTTTTTTTTTCTTTTTGCTGTATTCTGACTGCAATAATGATTTTATATATCCTCTTAAAATGGGAAGAATGGGTTTTATAGAAAAAATCATAGCAAAAAAGATCAATAGACGATGCCTAGATACATCTGGGAGTGATGCAGGTCAGATGCTTTAAAGAAGGTGTAAGAAATCCTGTTGTTGACAGCTCATTTGCCTTTAGGCAAAATGTTCTCCCTGCCATCACCAACACGTGGGTTTGTGCACTGACGCACTCTGTTTTCAGCTTAGCAGACACAATATCCTCGTGCTGCTGACTTCTATTTATTTTCTCATCTTTGTTATTCTGAGTATTCTACCAACAAAAATAAATACTTGCACTCACCATGCAAAATATCTGAATGACAAACTAAGAAGGAGAAGCAAGTACTTAGAGAACGAAATGAAGCAAAGGGACATAAATTTAAAAGCATAATGGGAGGAAGGGGAAGATCAGAGACATAAAGAGGGATGCTGGGTGTGGGACCACCACTCCTGCAAAACGCCAGAAGTGATGATTGAAGCAAGAACCAGACCAGACAAACCCACTGGAAAATTCAACACTGGGACGGACAAGAGAGCCAAGCAGAATTCAAAGGATAAAAAAATGCAAATATTGCAGTTTGACACGAGACTGGAAAAGCGGGATGCAGAACTGCTGTGGCAGGGGAAGGAAAAGGGGAAAAAAAGGGAAAAAAATTAATTCAAGGAACTACTATTGGTAGATGTTAGTATCTGATAGCTGTTGAAATGAGTGTTGTATATGAGGTGCACTTGAGGAGCCATTCATGGCTGGACAGCTGGTTCATCACCCCCCATTTCAATTAGCAGCGTTAGCGCACAGACCAAGAGCTGCAACTGTAAAAAGCAAATAAACTTGCATCTCTGATGCCGGTTTCCAAGTCAGGATTCAAGCACATTGGCAAGAGAGAGTGGAAGCAGCTTGTATAGCATTTACTGGTGACCGAGAATAAATCTAGGCATACAGCTTACTAAAAATGCAGTTTAGTCAATTCAAAACAATTTCCACATTTGTCCTGAATTCACCAAAGATCTTCAGCTGGAAAGAAAACGCAGACAAAAGCCAGGCTGGCACTAATGCTGCGCACAGCTCATCCCTCAGCGCTGCTGGCCGAGACACCTGCGTGCAGTTGGGTCCTCCCCAGGGTCTCGGGGGATGTCCCAGCTGCCGGGACTTCGGAAGCGGTCCCCCTCGACACCGCCTTGTCAACTGCTACACCGGTATAAAACGCCTAACTATATAATTTAAATAGGGCCTGGGATCCAGCCCAGCGCTGGCTCAGTATATATTTAGTAGTGCCAGGCAGAGAAGAACAGAAGGACCGGCCTGGAAGGTAACAAACATTAACTGTATCATGGCCCCACCACAATCAGCATTTTTTAAATATATACTTGGGTCTGTCCTTTGCTTCTTAAGGAAGCCTATAACAGAACCAACAATTTTGTTTCAGGCTGAAAAAAGTATTACATTCACCACTAAACACAGATTTTTTGCTTCATAGTGAAAAAACAGAGAGGGAGTAGTAAATCAGCTTAATTTGGATGAAAACTATCCTCCCTGTTATTTTCCAGTTCCTGAACTGAAAAATAATTTTCTCATAAAACCACCAGTTTTCAGTTTTGCCACTTGGNTGCCACAACTTTCCAAAAAGGGGAAAAAAAAAAAAAGGGAGGGGGGAAAAAAAAAAAAAAAAATCTAAAAATACACTTTGAAGGTCTCCATTTCACTGATGCAGAAAGCAACAACAAAGGCCCGTACATCCCTCAGCTCCACGCAGAACCAGATACAGGCAAAACACCCTGCAAAGTCTCTCTTTTTGCTTTAGTCCGGAAGGGAGTAGCAGCCAAGGTGCGATTATTCGTAGCAGATCTCCAGCCCTGCACCACCAAAATAAAAGCGTGCGCTCCACAATACACCGGTCAACAACGTCACGAGCTGCCGGAGCCCAGGAGGGGCACGTGGCCGCCCCCAGCCCCGCCAGCCGCTCCCACCCTGGGTAATTAATTATAACCTGCCTGAATAAAGAGGTAAGCCCATGGCAGGAATAAGCGGTTTTCAGAAAGCCTCTCTGAAACTTGGAGACCTTCTGAGTGGACTGTCTTCTTGCAAATCAGGCCATGCATTTAGGCTTTTATGTTAAAAACTGCTTTTTTCAACATATTTAGAGGACTTAAGGTAGAGAGCGACACTGACCAATAATTTCTAAAGTATCGGGGTGCCTGGGTGTGCACACTGGGAGGAACCAACATAACCACAGACACTCTGCAATAATCCCAAGAGGCTACATATAATACTAAATATAATATAATATATTGGGAAAAAGATTTTTTTTTCAGTCCATGTTCCTACATCCAAAATTCAGTGTAGAGAGGGGCTCAAAGCTTTGTACTTTTAAAACACTTGCCACTAGTTAGATACCTGACATGGAGCCTAAGTTTAGGCTACTATGAAAATCTTAACCTGAAACAGACTTTTGGGTAACTGTTTTAAATCTTGGCCATTCCTAATAAAGGGAGAGAAGGAAGAAGAGCCACTGCAAACCCTTTATAAGGGTAATTAATTTGCATTTAAACTTGTGGAGAAAAAGAAAATTCTGCAGTCCTTTTTAGGTTTATTCACTACGACAGTTGTGAGAAATTGCATACAGCCATGCCAGAAAACATCCAACATCAGAGAAAATGTTAAGAAAAAAAAAATAATACTCAGAGCCAGAAAAAAAACAGAATGCCTGCTGTTCCTGTCCTCTTCATGTTCCTACATCCCAGCAGGGCCTGTGTTTGACAGTCTTGAGGAGTTAACTGTGCCTAAAAAACTAATGATATTCAGTTTACACAACTTATTACTTCTTGTATTGAAGATTAATGAACAGCACTTGCATGTACTGGAGTGTTTAAATACCTGCAGACAGAGCTTACATTCAAAAGCATCATATGAACCCAGTCATGGCTACAACTTAAATACCGCTGCATTAACTGATGGTCATGGCAATTAGGGACTACCTTTACAGGGAATTTTGTGCATATGTTCCTGCTCCAGGAATAAATAAATGGGAGGGGAGGCTGCAGTGACTTGCCCATGAACACGTTTATCCCATTCGTGGGCATGCCACAGCCCTGGATCCATAGGCTGCTCCGCTCATCGGACGATTTCAGTTTTCCCACGTGTCAGCCCTTGGCTGACACCACCGCTCTTCCACTCTGCACTACCTGAACCCGCCCCAAAGTGGAAAAAACCTCCGGATAATAAAGATTTTTGTGGGGCACAAAGACCTCGCAGGCCCCTTGAGCGGGCTGAGCGGAGCTGAGCCGCACGGCTCGGCGCAGCGCGGGTTCTCGCGCGGTGCTACCTCCAGACCCACGCGGCGCGTATCGGCCGGGGTGCAGGGCTGGGCCGGGGCCCGGCAGAGCTGCCTTCAGCTCGCCCCTGCTGCCGGGAGCAGGGGAAGCCCTCGGCGCGGTCAGCTCTGGGAACGCGGGGTGGAGGTGCGGAGCTCCGGTGCCGGTTTGGCGCTGGCCCTGGCAGTGCCGAGCTTTGCTCGCTGTGCCCACGCTAAGCGCCTGCGGGACGGGCCTGCCGCCAGATGCAAAAGCCAAGGCTCCTCCGCAACAAAAACAGGCAGCTACGTGAGATGGACTATCAGAAGAAGGGGGTTTTGGGAGAGGCAACCTAACTTTAAAGACATTTCGCATGATTCAAATAATAAATAAAAAAGTATTTCAGTCCGTTACTAATGCTGGACAAAGCACATCCCCTAACACTTGGAAACACAAGTTGTTTTTCCTATTGCTTCCCAACAAACTCTGCACTGGAGATGAGAAATGCCAAACCAAGCAGTTCCAGTGCCACTAAGCTATAGAAACCCAAAAACAACAACGGGAATTGCTAAGCAGCAGCATCCCTGACCATCCCTCTCGCAGGAGGCCAGTCTCAAAATTCTTTCAGACATAATACTTCCCACTATAAAATCTGTTAAAGGTCTCTAATCCTAATCTTGTACGATCTCTCTGACGTGCAGCTCGCATCCCTTGAAGCGCCCTCATTGAATCGCAGAGATGCCAGCCCGGGAAATGCTCACGGGACAGACCCTCCGCTGCCTGAGGACGAGACCTGACCTCAGTTCCCAGCAGTGGTGGGGAGCAGAGCCGGGAAACGTGGAGGTGGAGATAAGGACACAGCCTCTCCCCTGGGTTTTCCAGCTCCAAGCCCCACGCCGCACTCCTGAAGGCCCCGTGTGGTGGTGTGTGAGGAGAGGCACGGGCGAAAATCCCGATACAGGACAGCTAGCTCAGGGGCTTGGCAGATACGTGAGGTCAGGACACTGCATAAGCCAGCAAGAAATGCTGAAGATAGGGATGCTTCAGATTCCAGCTGCCTCTCAGGCACCAGCGAGTGGGGCAGGGCTCTCCGAAAACACATTCCTCCACCGGGAAGCAGCAGCCCTGAGCCCTCTCCTGGCGTCAGGTAACTAAGCCCTTTCTTTGCAAAGCAAGGGCTGCTCTATTCTTTCCAAACAATGTTATCAGCAGGCAGCGGAGCTCCTGCTTATCTGGCAACTGGAGCATTACCCAGAATGTGGAAGAACTGGGCTCCACAGCAGCCCCTCTGCCCCGGGGGCTCTCTGGCGGGGACACCCCAGCCTCCCCGCTTGCAAAGGGTCTGGGCATGGCAGAGCAACCGCAGCTCCCGGACTGAGGATCTCCTCCCAGGGCAGCCCCTGTATTTTCCCTGCACCCCAAAAGTCACTGCTGCTCACCCCGCAGCTCCCCTGGGGCTCAGCACCCACCGAGGGGGGTTAACGGGAACCGTAAGATTTCACACCCAGCTGCTCACCTCCTTGCAAACACCTCGCTACAACTCCTCAGGTGTCAGCCCTGTCCCTCTGGCATCAAATCCACTGCAGACGGGCCCAATCCAAGAGCACAATTAAAACGCTTTCTCATTACCCAGACAAACATCCCACCGAAGGCGAGAAACACCTCAAAAGGAAGGAGCAGCAAACAGGATCTCACTTCCTCACAACCCAGCTCTGGCCCCACCTCAACTGGTGTCCTGGCAGAAGGATGTGATCCTAAAACCTCTGCCAAGAAGGGCAGGACATCCCTCCTTGGGACTCAGCTGCAGAACGTGCCACGCAAGAGCGGCAGGAGTTGAACCCTAATGAGCCATCCCCCTGTAGCCCCTCTTCCTCAGGGCCTGGCCCCCAGGGAGGTTGGGGTATCGGTGCAGGCTCTTCATCCACACCCTCATGTACCAAGGGACAAAGGGCAGCGGGACAGGGAGGCTCTGCTCACCCCTGGATGGAGGGAGGAGAGCGGAGACGCACATCCCCTCCCAGCACGAGGCACTCGGAGGCGCCTGCCCGCCCAAAGCGCAAGAGCCGCAGATGTGCAGCCACTGCTGAAAACCACAGCTCTCAGCATGGCGTGTTTAATCTGACCTGACACCTCCCTGCAGCAGCCACTCTGGCTTCATCTGCTGCGTTATGCAAGGCAGATGCCCTCAAGACTCCACCAGGTCCTGCAGCCACAGCTGTCCAGGTTGCCCATCCCTGCTGTCTGTCCATCCTGCCCTGCTGCACCAGGCATTGCAACGCAGCCACCCGGCTCGTCGCCGGTGCCCACAACCACTGCCAAAGGTCAGCTCCCACCACCACCAGGCCACCACAGCACATAGGCATGCCCCTGGGCAGACCCCACCAGGACAGCCAGCTGCGGGAGGTAACACTTTAAACCACCACAGAACGATGTGCTAGCTCATCAGCCAAAGCCCCAGCTCCTCTCATTTTGGAGAGCAGTGGTTTTGCATCGGAGGCAAGGAGTCCTGGTTTCCGTCGGCTCTCCAGCGGACACCTCAGCCTTGCAAGAATCTTTCTAACACACCAACCACCACAAACGCAACACACAACGCAACCGACTGGGACAGAAGCTTGAAGAGACACTGTAAAATTGATTAGTCGTCAAAATCATCAGACCATAAAAGAAGCTCCAGCTGTGCTCCTCTTCTTTGCATAGAGAAATGCAAGAGGCAGGGCTCTATTTAAAATTAATTCCTTCTTTTTTTTTTGTTTACTAGAGCCTAAGTTACTCTGGTTGGCAATTAAGCCCATTATCCAACTCCTTTCTTTTCCACCACCCCCATACCTTTTTTTTAGCCTATGAAGAAGAAAAAAGAGAAAAAAAAAAAAGGAAAATTCCAGTAAGTGCTATTTTAAAATGAAAAATGCAAGTTTACAAAGAGCTCAGGAAGGTGTTTGAACCATTCGACCTTCTGTTTCAAGACTCCAGCACAGGACTGTATACAAACAATTCCTTTCAAATCAACAGCAATTTCAAGTCACCCTGCTGCATACGAGCTCAAAGTTAAGCGCTGGCCCAAATGTTCTGCCAGTTCCTCAGCGTAAGTGTAGGAGGGCAAGAGAAAATAAAGATTTAAATTTTGGCTAGTGTACTTCTGCAAAATCACTGTCAGCACATATTTTTCAGTTCATACAAAACCCAGCGGAGGAAATTTAAAACAATAACTTGGAGGCAAGTGGTTCAGAAAAACTGCAGAAGAAAACCCACAATACGATGTAACTCACAGGATTGTTCAACGCTAATCATTAAACTGGGTGCTTACAGCATCCCGTTGCAAACCAGGTCCTTTTGGTCCAGTTTTAAAACCGACCAACCCACAGTTTTTGTGGATGCCTCGGCAAAATTACCAAGAATGATCCATTTTAATAATTAGAATATTCCCTCACTGTAGTCACCTGCCTTACCAAAGGCCATTTGCTGTAGATGCTCTGGGCAATGGTACCCCAAGTCCTGGGTACAGCCAAGGAGCCCGCTGCAAACAACAGGTTTTCATGCCTGGGTACCACGGAGGCCTAGAGCAAAACCTCAGCAAAGCCACGACCCACATCATAATGCAAGACCTTAAGACCACATCCCAGTTCTACCTTTCTGTTTGTCACCCTAAGAAAAAAGAATTCACAAACCCACTACAGAAATACTCCCTTGCCCTATTTTCCGTGTTGGGGGGGGGGAGAGGTGTGGGGGGGGGGAAATTCAGCAGGTGGACAAGGTTTCTCCAAAGAAGGAGTGAGAGGTTGCCTGGTCATACTCCCAGCCAAAGCCAGGCCAACCTGCGTTACATCAGTTTGTTGGGTTTTTTTGTTGGGTTTTGTTTTTTGGGGGGGTTTTTTTTTGGGTTTTTTTTTGTTTTTTTTTTTAAAAAACTTGTCTAGTCTTGCTCTGCCCATCTCCAGCCTCTCTGGGGCCCTGTTCCCACGCCTGATTACCCTTCCTGTGACCATTTCTTCCCTAACACCTCACTGAGAAAGCTTTCACTAATAACTCAGCTGGAGCAATACACAGGAGAACGAGCCCTTCTCATTCCCACTGCAGTCATTTCTGCCTGGTGTGCTAATTTGTAAACTAGCCGAATAAAAGACAAACTTGGGGCTGGAAGTTGTTTCATTGTAATTTTTCTGTCCTTTGGGTGGGATGGGCAGCGCCAATGTGGCGCATCACTGCCTTTCTCTGTACCTTCAGACAGACAAGGCAGTTCAGACAGACGGCCTCCAAAGCACACAGATCTCCAGGCTTTTCCCAGATGACTGTATTTATACTGCTATCTTATAGGGAAGAAACTCAGCAACTGTATTTTGGGGGATATGGGAGCAAAACATTGGATTCATGCCTCATGCACAGCTACACCAAGTAGCATCCCGCGGCTTTCATGGCACATGGACAGGCACTGGGCAGACCAGCATCACTGGTGGTGCCAGTCCTGACCCACAGATGTCCTTCTCCTTATTCCCCAAAGCCTCTTTGGTCTTTACCTAATTACGACTCCAACCAACTTGCTTAACACTGCTATCATCACGGACCTTTAACAAGCACCAACAATCCCATAAATCTGCTTTTTATGGCATGGCAGAAGCCTAATTACACATGATTAAATTCTGTCAAAAACTAAAGCCCACACACTTGCTCTAAAATTGAAATCAGCCCTTTTAGGTACCAAATAAAAAGCAATGCTAACATTTCAAAGACATGTTGGCAACACAGCTGAAACAGATTACATTGCTGACCCTAAACACATCGAGGCCATTCCTTACTCTTCCTTTTGAGTCCCTTTATTTTCTATATATGCTAGCGTTACAAACACAGGCACTTTGATCCATGCCCTGACTTGTGACCACACAGGTCCCAAGCATTAACGAGCAATGCAGCTCCAACACCTATTAACTCCATATTACATGTTCTTACTCTGCTGGAGTCCCCTGCTACTTTCTCCAGCATAATACGTTGTTGGACTTCACTACAGAGGTTCAGAAGTGTTTTGCTGACGAGGCCTTTTATTTCTGTGACACTGCCTTTAATGAAGATTGAGCTTTTAAAATACAAGTCGCATGTCACAATTTTTACAAAAACAAGCACTGAAAATGAAACACAACCTGCACGAGAGATGGGAGAAGATCTGCACAAGATACGCGCTATGATGGGAAACGAAATCTAAAGCAAGCACATTAAGATATTTAGGGATTTTTATTAGAGGTGGAGCATCGTTTCAGCAGAATGTAATATTGCACATTAGAAGTGAAGGAAAGTTTGTGGCTATGGTACGTCCTATAAGTCCTCTAAAAGCACCCAGGAAGAGGTCTGTCAGACCTGGGAAACAGCAATGATACAGCAAAAACATGGTCACACAGAACAACAGCAGAGTAGGTACCCCGAGAAGATGGAACTAAGGTGGCAATACTGGCGTCGCCTTGCTCTCCCCAGCTCGCTACTAGTACTATGCGACCATCAAAAGCCAACCTCAAACCCCGAGTGACTGCCTAGACCTTGCTCTGGGCCTCAACATGGATGTATGCCTACAAAAAGGAAAACAGCACCTGAGAAGTTCTAAAGGGATTTTTTTTTTTTTAAATCATCATATAAGAGATCTTTTACAGCTTAACAAGCAAATATTATCATTAGATACTGTATTTTTTATTACATGCATGTATGTAACAAATGAATGAACGCGTATTTTGTCAAACCCAGGCAGCATCCCTTTACATACCTGATCTGGGCCTCTTCCAAAACACTTGCATTAAGGAAGGTTCTTCTTGAATAATATGGGGAAATGGGCACAATAACTTAAATGGGTTCCTCTACGCATCTGGCCTAAAGAGCCTTTCATCTCCCCCTCCTCCCGCTCTCAGAGTTGATACCAAGTGTAAGGAGCAAAGAAATACCGAGCTCAAGAAACAAAGGGTGGGGTGGACCTCGCCTGCAGTAAATAACCTGCATCATCCACCTTCGGTGTCCCTAAAAACCCACGTCCCGGTCCCCGGACCGGCTGCGGGACCCAGGAGTGCTGCACTTGCAGGGTGGACGGAGGCTGCCCTGGATAACTAGATATCTTGGGAGGGGGGCAAAAAAAACCCCAAACCAAAACAAAACCAGAGATGCCTTTGTGCCTGGTGTGGCTCAAGAGCTGCATTCTGGTGACTTTTGAGCTTGCTCAGTGCTGCTGACAGGAGGAAAAGGCGCCAGCAGCAGGGAGCAGCCATGTTCCCCGAGCCAGGCTAGGGGAAGGCTCCTTCCAGGAAATCCATACTCACCTGGCGGTTTCATGTAATATTGCTCAATATCGGACATGTCCGTATGCAGCGCACAATCGAGATAGTGGAGGATAACTTTTCTACTGAAGTAGTACCTCATGCCCATGAGAAAGATGGGCAAACAGCAGGTCAGCAGGAAGGACTTGGTCACAACAAAGCATATTACTATGGAGATAAGGAAGAGAAATAAACGATACCTGTCAGAAAAGAGAATTTAGTGTTGATTTCGGAATACAAACTCATTATTAAAAAAAAAAACAAAAAACAACACCACAAAAACCCCCACCAAACCAAAAAAGCACAGACCAAAAAATACACATTTGCAGTACACACATAATTCACACTCTCAAGATAATCGTGTTAAGTGATGGCGTATCATGCCGAGATAACCCCACAGAAGTTTTTGGGGCGTCTGGAGCGAGCCAGCAGGGAGGATGCCGCCATGCCACGGCAGGTCCCACCGAACCCCCCGGGAGAGGGGCTGGCGGGGATGCGGGGCGCCAGGCACACCCCAGGCCCCGCTTGGCTTCCCCCCCAGCAAGGCCGAAACGCGGCCGGGGCGGAAAAGCCACGCTGCGGACACGCCGCTCCGCAGCCATGTGTTTGTCACTGCGGCATTACTAGTTCCATCGCGGGGAGCACCGACTCCCGGGGAAGACATCAGGCCTGCCTGCGTTCTGGGGTGCTGCTGAAGACCTGGGGGGCTTCCGCGGGCACCCCCGAGACGGCGGCTGCCCGCAGGCCGGCCCCAGCCCC
>VZTL01066355.1:44175-54478 GCA_013400535.1 Scopus umbretta | reverse complement strand
ACTTACCTAAACGCGCAGTGAACTGTTCAGAGATCCAAAATAGATTAAAAGTAATCCTGCCAAAAAATAATTTTTAAAAAGCTACAAGTCTGAGTAGATCACAGAAAGGTGATTCAGGGAGTCAAACAAGTATCAGCATTGTACAAAGGAGGGGGAGAGATTATGAGGTCAACAGTAAGTGTACATACAATTTACCTAGCAAACACACAGCTGAACATGAGAACACACAGGTTAACTTCTAGAGGGATATTATCGAAAGAATAAGCCTACAAAACCTCCAATGTACCAGAAATATTCAAGAAAGTCTGAAAAGTTTTTTTTTTTCTTTTGTGTGAGCTGCTGCTTCTAATAAATTTACTCCTTTCATAGGAGGCTCTTTTATCAACACCCAAGTTAAAACAAATCAATCTCCAGTACATCAGAACACAGTCAAGTAAAAACCTGCATGAATGCTATTCAACATCCAGGCAAGTTAGGTTTAAGAAACATCGTCCTGTATTGGAATGGTACATAAAAACATCAAAATATAATTGTACTGAGATGACTGATGTTTACAAACTGAGAAGTAGTAATGTGAAAACTATGAAGATAAGGCAGGACACAACAATACAGGAAGCCAGCAGGAACTAACTGACCACCCCTTTTAAGAGTGGAAGGCAATGCTCACATGTGGAAATGATTCTGATGAGTACACTTTTGGAAGGATGTGTGGAAAATACAGAACTACACCATAAAGAATGATTGAAGAGAAACTCACATGCTGTTGCCAAACCAAGACTCAGCCAAATTACATCACAGGGAGGAGTTAAAAAGGGATATGTTGTGTTGTACTTGAAGGTGGAAAACTACGGTACTTCACTACAACACGCAATTAGGTTTGCTAGAAAGGGAAATTAAAGTTAACTGTGTTTATCCCTAACGTTACTTCTCTAAGTCAAAAATGTGCTAGTCTATCAAGGTTCTTCCAGGTGTTGCAAGGCCAGGAAAGTTCCTTCTTTTGCTTCCTGACCTGGTTGCCAACATAGTATCATTCCAAAACATCGCCCTCCCCAGAAAAAACGCACATGCACTCACAGAACTGAGACAAAAGGATAGTAAAAAGCCACAGGCAGACAACTTGAAGGGAGAAAAAAAAATATTTTTTTCATAAATAAAGTCAGAGACCAGTTAAGAGACCAGTTACCAGGTTTTCCAAAGTCACCAAACAAAATTCAGCAGAAAAATGGAAAAATAGGTTTCACTGACAAATAGCACAAACCAGTACTTTCCCAGGTTTGTCAGGGGATGCCATCATTCCAGTCTGTTTAGGACCACAGGGAACTAGCAAGCCACAGAAATATCCTAAAACTGGAAGACAAATCAGATGACTGACAAAATATTTGTTTTAAAAAATAAGAAGTATGCATCTGAAAGCCGTGCCAAAGGAAGTAGATCACACAAGTTTTACAGCACACCATAAGGCTTAGCTACTTGTCTGAGCAAATCTTGTTCTAAAAGGCACATTAATTTTGCCCAAAAAGCGCTTGGAACTCTGCTACACTAACTTAAGCATTTGAAGGAACCTCAGAAGTCTTGTAATGCTGGATAACAATCCATCCACCCAGAGACATTAGATTGTCAATATTCTACAGAGCTAATTAGGTCCCTAATGAGATGCCAAGAGGCATTTTCTCTCGCTTTTCTGTTGCATGGAGGATTTTTTTTGTCCTGCCCCCGAGATGTACAACTATTTGGTCCCTACTAGTGTTCATATGCCCTAGGACGAAAACAGAAAAAGTTATTAATTCATTTTAATTAGAAGGCACGGATTCTCCTATTATCTGCTGACTTCAACTTTTCCTTACTTTCTATTTATATTTCAAATTAAGTTCAAAAGTTTTAGTAAATCTTTTTAAAAAGTGTGCATCACAGCCATACAGAAAAGATTTTCATGTCACTGAACACAAGGACAATTCTCCTGAATGACTATTGGATAAGAACATCAAGAACAAACTAAGGTGCCAATATTTCTCTAAAGGGAAGCCTGAGTAGATTTGAGAGAGTTTTCCTTCCAGAAAACAGAATATGTAGACAAACTGACGGGAAGATGAGCTCTAAGCCAAGTTAGAGAATCAATCTGAAACAACAATTCAAGGTATTTTTGTCTTTCAACAGACAACTCCCCTCCCTGATAGGGAGCAGAGGTGTGCACAATTAGTGGACTGAAGTCCAAACCATGTACTGTCTTGGTGGAAAAGAAAATTTTCTCCTTTTTAGTCTCCTTCCTATATTCCATTTCATCCAGATTTCCTGGCAAGCCTAACTGGAGACTTTGCTGGGTCTCTGACATTTTTAGATAAATTATCAGTTTGACAACAACTATGTTCAGCTCAGGTAAAGTCAAGTGATGACGGTGAATGAGCTCCTGAGAGATTTGTGTATCTGAAACACTTCTATATTTGTTCATCTGGAAACCCAGAAGCACATGGGCCAGTAAGGGGAAAGGGAAAGAGTCAGACGTCTAGCTGAATTATTCGTACTTGTTATGAAAAAGAATTTTCAAAATGGCAAAAAAATAGTGAAAAGCTCCACTGTATACCTCCAGAGATGAAAGTAAAAAGCTGTTTATTTTTTCTGGCTTCTGAGTTTCAAAACCAGATTTTTTTTTTTTCCCAAATGTTTATCTAGATTTATGTAAGAAAGGACCCCACAAAGCTTAATCCAAAAATATTCTGCCATAATTCCTCTTCTTCCGCGTCAAGGTTGCAGTGTAATGTACTTAAAACAGCACTCTTCACTCTTACTGCCTCTCCCACCTCTCCTTCAAGACTACTCATTTCATGAGCTGTGCTATTTCCTAACCCACAACAGCACAAATGTTTATGAAGCCACAAAATGTATAGTGTCAGTGAACCAAGTAATCTCAAATCACTCCCTGGGGGAAAAAAGTTATCCTTGAGCCACAGGAGATTCCCCAATCCAGTACCTTTGCCCAAACACATACGCCACCACAGAGCAGAGGGACAGGATGCATGGATGGAATTGCTTAGCCAGGAAGGAGTTGGAGTGTTGATGGGAGCTACTTTGTCCATAGCTATCCAGTTCAAATGATCATTAAAACTACTGTCCAAGTACATCCAACTGTCAATGGATGTTCCAAAAGATGCATGTGTCAGTATAGGACAAACTGCTGGACACTAAAACCAGAGAATTCTTTTTAGCCATAGGTTTTTGCTTTTTGTCCTGTCCAAGTACCTGAGCACAGCCCTGGCGATACTGCCCTGAACAGTGGCATCTCCCACACAGGTTCTTGAAAATCTGCAAAAATTTGTCAGTCAGACTAGAATTCTTGGGAGGAACCTATATATAGAGAGAGGACATAGTCAGAAAACTTGCATGGTGGTATCAGCCATATACAATTGTAACAAATTTGCTCTGAGCTGCTAAATTGATAATCTCTTCCAGGAATGAGAATGTAGAAACATCAGTTTCTACAACAGCCAACTGCTATCGGCTTTTCCCCCCCGCCCCCCTCATAATCTTGTTCTTGATGATGACAACAGTGTTAGAGTAAGATGAATAAAGAGCTATTCCAGCTAAGAAAATAAAGCAGGTATTTGCTATGGAAGAATCTCATGGACAAGTCAGATAAATTAGGACAGGAATTACTTCAATCAACAAATAATGCCAAATACAGTAATTGAGAACTCTTTAGTGCCAGCTGGGATACCTTAAAGAGACTGAACCAGATTTTTAAATGCTGTAATAGGGAAATACCCATCTTTCTTCAGACAGTTCCCAGGCTAGAGCAGCTGACTGAGTTGCATGTGTCTCTGATGTGGGGAAAGAAAAAAATGTATATAAAAGCCCTGGAATTTCTAACAGAGGTAAAACAGAAAATTCCAGCATAAACCTAAACTAGCATAAACTCATTGCTCTTATTTCTCTCTTCCTATTAAAAACATGAATATCCGATTGCTGGCCTTGTATTTCTAAAATACAAATAACTTCTAGCATTTGGACCCAAATTGCATGGCAAGCATTTGACAACATTTTGAACAGATTGTTCTTTAACGATTGGAGAGCACTTCCAGCAACTCTAATGTTTTTACGTGACAAGTCCTTCTAAGATATCACTGAACTGACTTGACAGGTTTCTAAAATAAACTGTAATATTCAGTGGCTAGTTTGGTCATTGCAGCAAAAGAATATTTTCAAATAAGAGAAATAGGATAAATTAAAAAAAAATAGGGAGAAACGACACTATTTGTAGGAAAAAATCCAAGCTAATGCACTAACTTCTCTTCATGTGTGATTTTTCACTAAAAATGGCACTGTGAGAATGAAGGGCTGTAACAGACATCATTTAAAATTTCGTAAATTCACATAAGATCACTAGAAATTAACTACTATGTGAAAACTCTTAATTGAAATTAAAGTTGTGTAAATGTAAATTTTTTACAGCATCTAACATCATAAAACTTCACTTCAATTTTAAAAATTAAAGTGAGGAAGACTTTTTAAAACTCACAAAGCCATAATAAACTGGGTATAGATCAAAACTACAGTATAACATTACTCTAGGACAGCAAGTTTGCCTATTGTTATTGATATGCTTTATCAAATCATTAAGGAAAAAACTTAAGTAAGTTTCTGGATTTATGAATTTGGGCCATATCCCACCTACAACGCAAAAATATTCTTAAGTATGTTGACAGCACGCTATTAATGCTGACTTTTTTTTTTCCTTAACTCAGTTAATTCATTTAATCTAAACCAAAGCAATTTATAAACGCAAATTCAAAGATTACATGAAATGGCTTAGCAACAAAGCATACTGGGGAAAGGGAACAGAGGAACAAATAGGCATCCTGTTTCTCAGTCAACAATTCTAGAACTGCAAACGGGAAACACAACACAGTCAGGACAAGGTCAGAAAACACATTCTAACATAAACCTCAAAGGCTAACATCTGATTTTTTTGCAGTGTATTCTGGACCCCATAATTTATCCCTGTAAAATGACTAGGCCATTCAAGTCTAGAGGCAAAATAACTACTATTTTAAAAGGTTATACTAAAACTAATATGCCGGTAGCCAAACTGCAGCATAAAGCCCAAATCTCAGGGGGATTTAAAATACAATTATCAAAGATCCTTGAGTGAAGGGTAGAAATAAAAGTAGAACACGAACCAAAGCCATTTTGCTGTCACTCTCAACACAACTACAATGCATACACGCAATATAAAGGATAAAAGTTTTATTACTTTTCACTATATAGTTTTGCTTCAAATTGGACCAGAAGTCCTGAATTTCGTAACGGTCCAAGAAAAATCCATAGATAACAAAGAGAAATCAATTGATAGCAATTCAAGAAAAAAAACCTAACCAAACCAGTTCAAGCAAACTATAAAACTAACAGTTTTAAAGACAGAAAAAGCATTCTTCAAAAGAAGTTGAAATAAAGGTATATTAGTTTTATTTTCTCCTGTTTTTTCCTAGGAAGTAACTTTTCCTTCTCACTTCACTCCATTAATATTCTGCAGTACAGCATTATTTAGCAGTTTCTACCAACGTCCTGATCTTGTCCGTTTTGGTTAGACAAACTAGAAAAGGCAAAGCCACTTCAGGGAAGTTTCCAAGAGAAAAAGAACTTCAGATCAAGAATAATACTCCTTTCCGAGTTGTCTGATAGTCTTATTTCATTCCCCCTCCAAATCCTACATCAATCCCAAATGGGTAAGACTAACTTTAGAGTTTTCTGAGTACTCTTGTATCAAGACCACATCCAATCTTTAAAATACATGGATTCCATTAACTTATTTTTAGCTGACACAGAAAGGAATTAAGGCAGAAAGGAACTGAATAAGCAGAATATGACTTACAGTAAAATGCCTTCCTAATAAAGTGCTTTGAGAGATACGATGCCGATACACACTGCTTAGGGATTGCCACACACATCCTTCCCAGCGCGACAGCAGCTGCACACTGGAAGATGTATTTCCATCACAGCCACAGCAAGTACGGACCGTTAAGGATTTAGCAATATGTCTGCTGCTTCCTTTACGCAAGGTGCCACTGAATTGCCTTGTACCTGTGGAAAATAGAGCCTGCTAACATTTGCAAGAACAATACTGTCAAAACAAACATGAAAGCTACAACCACCTTCCTCAACTGCTTATATTCATATGAATATGTTTCTTTAAAGGTAGTAGAGAACATCAACATCTTAGACCACAAGAAACATGGCTTGTTATTTCACCATTCTAGAATCCTGCCAACAGTATTTTTCGCTCTATAAGTAGCCTACTGGCACCATTCCTACAGAAGACCAACCTACTAAACTACAGCATGGCTTCAGCTCAGGGTCACAAGTTGTTCTGACACCAGCAGCTGACCTAGAAGCGTGTCTGACATCAGAGACATCAAATAACAGCTTCTCAAATGGCAGGAGACTGAAAAGGTTACAAATTCTGTATGCCTTGGCTAAGAAATATCTCTTTGCAGCTGCAAGGAAGAAAAGATAACCTGAACATAGAAAAGAAAGATGAATGCTTGCAGGCAAGGAAGGGGCAGGGAACACAGACAGTCCTGCACTGTACACATGAAGAAGACATTATCAGTCAGTTCTTGAACTGAGTTGAAGTATACAACCACTACAGGAATTTTAGCCACAGCTAAAATGAATTTGAAATAACATCAAATGCAACAGAAACTATCAATCTTTTGGGGGACAAAGACTGAAACGTCAGACTATTTTTTTAGTTAATGAATATTCCAGACTACCAAAGCCTGAAGATGCTGTTTTGATCTGCGTTCTCCTGCAGAATGGATTAAAAAAGAAATTACATTTCTCAACATCTGGTGAAAGATCAGGTTTCCAAGGAGATGAAGTCTGGGCCTTGGATAAGTAGCCTTACTGCATTTTTCCAACAAATTGAGGTTAAAAAAAAAAAAAAGGCAGGTGCAATATGCAGTTCATGCCAGCAACCTATTCACCTCGACATCCACCTCATTCAACATAAAGTTCAATTAAATATACGGCACAGGTTATTTGACATATTCAAAGTAATTCAATACAGATAAAAACAATTTGGTAATTGCAACTGGGATCTCTTCCTCCTTAAAAAAAAAAAAAAAAAAGAGACAAAAAATAGCAAACAAAACTTAAGTAGGCTTTCTAAATAACTCAATACACTAACTCTTAGAAAGCATTCTCATTTTGTAAGTGCATCATTCTGTGTTCTCTTGCAGCGTCTTGAGTTTCACCTACACAACACCACAGGAGTATGCAGAAGTCACCAGTTTGTATTTGATCTAAATAAGCCTGGAACATATTCACTACTGCAATGCAAGACTACCACATACACATATATATGTATACACATATATACGCATACACCCACACACCAGGCAGAGTATACCTCTGCTTTACTTTTTCAGTCCATTATTAGTCCATTACCTAAAACCTACAGCAACTCTTAAAAAGACTGGAAGACCCAGATTGAAAGCTCTTTCACTGCTTTTGAAAATGCCACAAAACACCTTATTTGCATCTTCAAGCACCTCTAAAACACAGAACCTAATTTCTATGGGCTGATCAAGCAGAGCTTTCAACAACTAAGTGTAACAGTTGGTGCTGAGTTCCAGACAGTATCACCTCAGCTACTACATCTATCAAAACCCATTATTTTTAGTCTGAAGTTTTCTAATATGAGGATAGCCAAAATGAAAGTTTCAAACCATGTTTAATGTATTAAAGTAAATAAAGAAACCTTAAGTATTCTTTGCATTCTGTAAACTTCCTGAGAACAAGGAAGCTACGCAAGCTTAAAAATATGTATTTATTTTGGGCTTCTCTTTGCAATTATTTGCATATTATATGTCTTTACACATCTTTTCCTGAAGACAACTAACTTTAGAGAACTTTAAAGTTTCTAATACTTTGGGATATAGGTAGCTGCTTTTTACTACTTTTCTGCTGTCTTTCAAAAGCAGTGCTGTGGACAAAACTGATGATAAAGGTTAAAAATAAAAAAAGCATAAACGCTACAGAACTAAAAAAGAAAGCCACTAAGTGATGCACCAAATTCACTTTGTTCTACTTAACAACAATGTACTCCTTCAGGTTTTCCTGTACCTCCTGTCAAAGTGTAACCACACAGACAATTGGCTCTGTGCTGAAACCAGCTTAAAACATTGAATTTGAGCATGAAAACAGCACTTCTGTATTCATCTAAATTAATTAACCTATATGTCACTTGGTATTTCCAGCATGCTTGATATCAATTCACTTTGAAAAAACAGTCTTACTCATCCGCAGCACACAGGCTGCCGCTATCACATTAGGTCCCAGCTTTGTCATCATAGTCTTGCATAGTGTTAAGGCACTGTGTGTAACTTTAAGTTCTGCCAAATAAATCCAATGAATGTTCACTTGTTCCTAATTCCGGTTTCCCAAAAGAATCTTTGAGAGCAGGTATTTGAAGGAAAAAAAAAAAAATCTCCAATAAACTCCCCCTACAAACATCACCTTCCTAATACATCCTTAGCAATGGTCCCCAAATACAAAAGGTCTCATGGTAGCAGGTGGTGACAGTGACTTGGTGGCAGGCCTTAACCTCAGCTCTGGCTTTTTGGAATCCCAACTGCAGCTGAGTTAGTTTACTGACACCACTGTGTCCCCCCAAAGGGCCTTGTAGGGAAGAACAAAACAAACCAGGTATCCTTAGGTTCTCTGTGGTGGTACTTTCTCATTTAGGCAGCCTCCCAATGCACTTCTTTTACAGACCTTGAGTCTACACAGCACCACACACCACAACTGTCATGCAGACAGACAATGGAAACACACGGTGTGGAAGAGAATACAGAATAAAACAATATATTAATCTATAACCACACTATTTTATTTGGTTACTTTACACACTCCATTTCTACAAGTAGGGATAAAAAGCCATGAATGGTCCTGAGAAATACAAACCCACAAAACTCAGTAGTAGTAAAGACTTTCCTTTTAATAGGCAACCGTGGTTTAGAATATTCAGAGGAGAGGTCTGTAATTTCTGACACTTCAAATAGCTATTTACATTTGCATATTCCTAGAGCATACAAAACATACATTCTTTCGAGGGCAGAGCTTAACCTCAGCCTTCTGCAAGACCATGTACAGAGACAGTTAGCCAGTATTAATAGTTAATTAAAACAAACAACCTTTCTTTTCCCCCCCTGCAAACTTCGCTGCAGCCTGTGTATTGTCAGCCACTCCCATTTAAGAAGTCTTTTTGATAAAAGAAAAGATATACTAAACAGGCAGGATAGGTACTTTAATATTAACCTATTAAAAAAAAAATAAAAGAAAAGTAGTTTCATTTTGAATGTTGAAGGACCAGCATTTTGGAAAAAAAGTCTACTTAAAGACTGAATGAATTTTGTAAAGAGATTAGATTCAAAATTTTTTAAAAAAGATGACTGCTCTCTGCAGTTGACCCTTTCTACCTCAGGTACTAAGAAAATACTTAAAAATTACTGTAAGCCTATTTGCTTCAAAAGCACAAAAACACATCCACCTGCTTCTTCACCGTTATTTTCAAGTACTAAAATCTTTCCAAAGCTGTTATAATTGAGGCGCTGGAGTACCAGAAACCTCAGCAATTAAAAATGCAAACCGATTCCCCTGCCTCCCCAAGCGCAAAATCCAGCTCCTGGGAAGCCACCTTAACGTTCCCACTATTCTACATGCACTGTCAAAGAAAAACCTTCATTCTCCTGTTGACAGCAGAGAGACCCCACACAGCCGTGGGAAACCCCCCGAGGAGCACCAGCACGGGGGGGGCCTGCCTCAGGACCCCGGGGCTCACCACAAAACCTCCAGCAGGTAACCGCCGCGCTGCTGGCAAGGAAAGGACCCCGCACTTGGGGGACTGGCGAGGCGGCTCCGCTTGTCCACACGGTAGGACTGGCCTCCGTGCAACAGAGTCGCAACCCACGGGAATTTCCAAGTGCTACCGTCATTTTGGTGTTCGGTACGCACGCTCCTCCGGCCTCACCTGAAGCAGACTTTATCACAAGGCGGCTGATTTGCTGGAAAAGATCCCCGGGAGCAGCTACGGGACAGCCGCTGAAGGGACCCGTTCCTGCTGCAGGGGAAGGGGCGCCAACATCTCTGCCCGGCGACTTACCTCAGCCGCCGCAGCCCCGAGGAGGCTGACCCAAACCCGGGAGCAGAACCAAGCCTGGCGTTGCCTCCACGGAGCTCCTGGACCCCCGGGCTTGCCCCTCGCCTCCGCCGAGCCGCGGACGCACCGCCAGCACCAGCCCCGGCCCCA
>VZTL01066355.1:347-43600 GCA_013400535.1 Scopus umbretta | reverse complement strand
GGGCTCCCTGGCCGCGCTCTTCCTGCCCTGGGGTCGCCCTCGTTGCCTCGTGACGCCGCCGCGTGGTGCGGGCCGTCACCCCCTCAGCTGCGCCCGCGGGCCGCCACGGGCCGCGGTGGCTCTCCCGGTGCGGCCGCCTGCCTTAGCGGATCCCGCCCGTGCGGCCGCTTGGCGCGGCGCCTGTGCGTATCGCGTCGTTAAGTTGGGTGTTGCATCACGCACCGTATTTTGCGAGTCCTCGCTCAGAATGTCTCGGAAGCACGCGTGTGGTGCTGCCATCAGTTTCACAATCATAAACGCTCCCATCGCCTCCCAGTGTGATTGTGTAATGCTGATGCTGCGAGCAGCAGCAGTGATTTTATTCAGCATGTGAAAAAGGCCAGTGGTGGAACATAGTAAAGCCATCCACTGCACCATGTTGCCGTCTAAATTTAGATAATCCACGCAGCGGTGCTGGCACGTAAAGGGGATGTGTTGCAAGAACATAATCACAGCCTAGCTGCTTTCCAATGCAAACATTTTCTGAACGTGATGGTATTATTGCTACATCAGATTATCATTGCCACATTATAGCTGTCCTAACACTTCCTGTCCGGTGATGCCACATCACAAATGTTTGGTTTACGTTTACTGGTATAACATCACCGGAGAAGCTTGAATCGTGGCGTTATCGCATCGCAGCGTGGTTGTGGTTATTCCAATCCACTACCGCAGCACATGAACTCATCCTATGACAGCATTAAGGTTTGGTTTCCGCCTAATTGAATTGGGACTAAACACAGCCAACAAGTGGCCCCTGCTGGATGCAAACTTCCTGTTCACATCGGGGTGTTCCTGCTCGAGGAAAAACCCTTCAGCAGAACGTGTTAAATGAAATACCATACATTAGCAAGATGGAAATGTATACCATGAAGAAAAAGGAGAAAATGCATCTTTTTTTTCCAGCAACTGTTTTAGCGGTGCTGCTTTGATTTGTTTTAGCGCACAGAAGTTATGGAGGTGGAGAAGTCTCCTTGACTACTTCTTTCTCACAAGCCTTTGTAGTTTTCATCATTGTTTCTACCCACCTGTAGAAATAATCTTCCTTATGGACTCAGCCAGATACTGTCTGTCTTAATGAGCCCGGTGACTGTTGTAGGGAATGGTGCCAAGAGAAATGATCTTTAGCTATTTCTGTAGGAAAGCAGCTTAGCAGGCCATATGTCATATTTCCCAGTAAATGATTGTTTTGAATTGTTTTTACACTGTAGTTTCTATTCATGAGATATTAAAGAAAATAACAGCATCTGGTTAATCGAATTCTGATTTTCAGCACGGGATGACATATATCAGTCCTATTCTGCAACTTTATTTAAAATAAATTTTCTCTTTAAGTTCAGTGCAGGGAATTTCTCTCTGTAGGTCAGTAAGGCATCTTATAGGTGACTATTCTACCTTAACATTTTAAGGGTGCAAAGTTTATCACTGAAGAGCTGAGAAATGACAGTTTGATGTTTTAACGAGACCCGAGTTCAGCTACTGTTGCCAGAAGAGAGTTTGCATCACCTTTCTACCACACATTTCTAAACACAAAAAGCAAATAGAAGAGGTAGGGCTTGAGCAAAGGTAGGATACTTTCTGCTTGAAGCGTAGTACTTGAAGGAGCACTTGAAACTGAGATCACGCCACAAATTGTGGAACCTGCTAGAAGGACCGGCTCAGTTGTGTGCTTTGCTCAGGGCGCTGTGCACAGGCGTGTCTGATACAATAGTGAAAACATTTCCTCATCTGATTGACTCTGACCTGATTGATTTTCAGATTTTATGGGCTTTTTTAAAGAAGGTACTAAATTAGGACTTAACCAGGAATTTATCTGTCTCCGTAACTACGTTAATATGTTACTGGTTACATCATGTTTAAACATCAGAATTGAGACTCATGTCTGGCTTCAAATTATGATTTTAAAACAGGAAGAGAGTGTGCTATGTGGTGATTGTACTGAAAATTGTGCTTTATTAATAGAATAGTGGAACAACTAGCCTGTGTTCTAACCAATTGATTTTCTTTGCTGTATTCACATTTGAATGCTACAGTAACCACGTTCCGGATCTTAGGGCTGCTGTCTTGGTCTTGACTTTGTGTCAAGAAGAGTAGCAGGTATGATCGTCATTAAATGCAGCCTACCTAAGGCTATGTGTCAGTGGTTTCACTTTAAAATCTGCAACATTTAGTTAATGTTTTTAATCTAGATATCTAATTACATGCACAAAAAGGAGTCTAGCTTCTCAAATGATAACCCAAAACCTGGTATTTTTTTGCTTGTTTTTTTTTTGCGGGGGGGTGCCTTCAAACAGTCCCAGATACATCTCTGGAACAAGAACAGGTGTTCAGAAGTAACCTGCCAAGTTAGTCCTTTGATGTTTTACTTGTGTTTTCTCTGAAATGTGAATCATGACCCCAATTAGAGATATGGAGAGACAAATCTGTGAGTCTTTGTAGCGTGAGTTTTTGTAAAATAGTTTGGAGGTAGTATTTTGCGTGTTTATTTTTTAATGTCATCCAAAATATGTCTGGGGTGTGCTATGTATTTGAGCACCTAACTGTGGGTCCAGCTGCTTTACAGCATTTTAAACAGCTGCTTTTTGTTTATAGGTTTTCAGACATGCAATATTAACTTGCCTGTCTTACCCTTTTATCCAATCTCTTCCTCCATTTGACTTTTGGCATACAAGCTGTGATCTTACCTGCAGCAGGAGAAGTTACAGCTCACAGGAAATTAGCAAGGCTTAATAACTTGAATACCGGGATTTCTTGTTCTGTCTATACTTTAAAAAACACAGAGACGTACTGAGCCATATTTTTTACCCTGTTACACTAAGCTGGTGCCATGCTTCAACCCAGTTAAGAGGACAGGAGAAAGTGGAAACTATGGCTTGGTACCGTTTGCAGACTGATGCAAAAAACCCCACAGTGTTGGTCTATTTACTATAGACTGTCACAGCTCATATATGGCTGGCTCAAACCTCTTCAAAACAAAAAGTTTGTCTTAATGAGCTATTGCTTGCTCAGTCTTTTCAGGGTTCTTCAAATTCTTGAGATATTACAACACCTAAGGCAGGGGAATATTAGTTTTTTCTGCTTTTGTTTGTATCAACACTTGTTACTTTGAAGAGCGTATACTTACTTCTACCACCATATTTCCAAATTCAAGCATTAAAAGTCATAAATATAAAGCAATACATGTTGATTTTTTCATGTGCCTGCTTCCTTCCAAGCTTTTTGAAATCCATTCTTCATCCTCACAACCTTTGTCATAATTTCAAGGGCTAGAAGCTTGTTTCAGAAAAAAAGAGAAGATTCTTATACAATCCATTGATTTCATCTCTGTGGTCTCTAAGAACACCAATTAATATTCTGAGACTCAATAGGAACTCACAAGAGTTGGCAATCCAATATCTGGCAGCGTAACAAGAACAGGAAGAAGAATCTAATGAGGAAAATGAGGATAAATCCAGGGAGTTAAGAAATTTTAAATATTTCTCTGCAATATTTTTTCAACCTTTATGGAAGGCTCAGGAGGAAGAATTTCTATCTTTATCTGGATTCAAACTTAATGGAGGTCAAAGCACTTTCAGAGTTTTTACTTCATTAAAAATATATGGAATTTAATTAGATTTTCAGAGCCTGGAAGTCTGAACTTGAAGGAGAGATGGGAAATTTTAAATATGTTAATATAATTCTAGTGAATAAGATATTTTAAATGAAAAATCTTGAAGGTTACAGCCTTTTCAAGTAACAATATTCTTCCATTAGGGGCTTGTCTTCCTACCTTTTTTTTTGCATTTTTCCAAAATTTTATTTTAAAATAAGGTTTTATTTACCATGTTTATTGATAAAAAAATCTCTATCCATTCTTGGAGTAATTTTGATTCAACACCATATTACTTTCTTTTTTTAATGCATCATGTGTAAACCTAGATTTAGGTGGTGTGAGATTCTTGCATCCCCCCACAAAAAAATAATAATACAAAATTCTAGAAGCCATTTTGTTAAGAGAACTAGACCAAAGACACTCTTGAAATTGCTGGCTGCATTTCTTCAAGACTTGTTGAGGACGCTAAGATCCAGGATGGAATTTTACTGCCTTTTCTTGGGAGGGGGTGTTACAATTTTGTATGGTCCGTTGGCAACTGCATCTTTGACTAAAACTAATCTGTTTCTTGCTAGCAAGGAAAGCTATAGCTTTTATAGCTCTTTTTTTTTTTTTTCCTTACCTGTCTTGCATCCTTATAATAGTGGTGGCAGCTTCGCTTGAACAGTGGCATGAGAAAGATAATCTTTGTCTTAGAACGCTGAAAAAACCCCACTGTTGGGCATTAGTTACTGCATTTCAGGAGAGTAACAACATTCCTGTGGCACAGTAAAACTTAATTTATGGAATATTGGAATAAAGCTTCATTTAAGAATAGCAAAACCTGTCAAATCTGTAAGCTACAGTGCACAGAATAGCCGGAGCAAGGCAGTGCATATGCAGCTTTGACTTGAAATGAGGGTCAGAATCAGTGAGGGAAAAAAACAAGACAACTTTCCTTTTGGTAATGAAATGAATAGAGAAACCTTTTCAACCAACCTTGATTTGGTTGTTTTAAGGGGTGAATAAGAAGCAGAATCAATTGAACAGAAAGGGATAGCTGGAATTGCAAATGGCATTTAAAAATTTGAAGAGTAATTTTTTTAACTAATTAACAGCTACAACTGTATTAATTAAATAAGTATAATATCCTCCCTTTTACAGATTGGAAAAACAGGCCTGGAGATTGAGTTGGCTAGGGTTACACCCACATACTAAGTCAGATGCAAAGCCACAATTAGAACTGGAATACCTCACTGGCAGCCTTCTGAAGAGTTTGGTAAGCCACTCAGTACCTCTGGTTATTTTTTCATATCAGTTACACAAAGCATTTAGCTGTTTTCCAAATACAGGGAAAACATGATGTTTAGGACTCATATAAAGAAGCTATGAAATATTTAAAAACTAGGGGCTTCATTCTATTTTCAATTAGTGCTGATAGCTCTAATAAAAGCAGATCGCTTAACAATCCATGGTTTTATTAAAGGATAGTGTAATTTGAATCTATTCCTTTAGGGTTTCCAGATTGTAATATGACAGTGGGACAGTGATTTTTATTTTTTTTTTGGCATTTCATCTTGAAAATTTACTAGACCTTATTCTGAAGTTTTTGCTTTATTCTTACACAGTCAAAATTTGGCATTGATTTCATACTGATTCCATTAGGCATCTGATTCCATTAGGCATTTCGAATAAGGCCTGCAAGGTTAAGCACGTGACATAGGTTGTACTTCCCTTCTACATTACATGTTTCTATGCTCCCGACAGTGTTTGAAGGTAACATGCTTTCAGCGTTGCGATTAGCTGTAGATCGGAAGCATCTTTTAACAAGAAAGAGCAACACATCTTTTATGTTCACAGTGAGCTATGATTTCTCCACTTTCTACTGACAATTAGTCAAGTAGTCAATTAATATTGCTTTGATACAGATTAATGTTAGAGAAACAACATTTTTGTTGCCAGAGAAAATGCATGCTATTTTAAAAACAGCAAAAGCAGACTATTCTGAGGCTACGGGTTTATCAACCAGTAGGTGTGCCTGGCGTGTTGTAAATGGGAAAGGTGGGAGGACTCCATCATGTTATTAGTACATGTAGAAAGACAGGAAGTACTTAGGGAAGGTTTCCCTCTTGTTCAGAGTTCCAGGAAAGTTATTCAGACAAACACATGAATCACAAAGCAGACTAGAAGGGAGTTTCTGTGTGACATGAAAATAACAACTGCATTTTAAAGCCTGAAAAGGCAAGCATTGGGTGCTTTTGTTCTGCTGCAGATTTTTCATGGAAAATAGCAAGCCCAGGAATATTTGACAATGAAAAGTCTTAGTGCATGAAATGTGAAGTTTATATAAGAGATACCATCTTACTCATCAGCTGCTCTATTTTAAGCCCTGCTCAGCATGGGGACTTTCATTTTGTGATCTATTTGGACAGCAGCTGGTACATTAGAGTTTTACGTTAGCTGACATCTTCACAATCTAAAGGATACTTAACATAATCCTGTAAAATCTATTCTTACAGTTGTGCTCAGTCACTCATATTCCATCTTAGTGTGTTGTCTTTTCCCATGTACATTATCTGTCCATTTCATGTTAAAAAAGGTCAGGGTATGAACAGCATTAAAGTTAGTCCACAGGAATGTTTTACTGTGATGTGATCAAAATATATATATACAGCATATGCCATAAAATGGATGTGCCATTTCAGTGACTGAAAAAGGCAACAAAAAGGAATCCATAGTAACGTATGTTAGGGATAAATTCCAGCGACTAGCACAAATAACAGAAAAGACAGTATGTGTTAATTAATTATATACAAAGACAAGCTACATACATGATTTAGATTCACTTGGAAATATTTACATTGTGTAAGTACGAAATGGATGCCAAGTTGCAACCTAATTCCAAAATCTAGCAATTAGCAAGTAGTTTGCCTGTTGCCATAAAGTCCTAGGACTTCATTTATCTGTTCATGCAAAGAGGAAAGTCTTTTCCGTCTTTGTGGATTTTAAATCCCAGTCAGCTCTAAACAAATGACAAAATAGTCATGACAGAAGCTAAAGACACCTGTTCCTGAAGATGCTTGGGAAAAAGACTGATGAGAAGAAAGGACAAAATAGGGGCATTATTGAGCTATGGCAGGCATTGGACTCTTGTACACAGTATGAAGAGGAGCTACCTGTCCAGCCAGCTTGCAATGCATTTCCCTGTCTTCCCCCATCTTCACTGACCATCCCTGGGCCCCACCAGCCCTTGACCCCTGATGTAGTTGCCTGACTTGAATGCTCGGGAGCTATGTCCTAGAGTATGTGAAGAGTGGAAACTCCAGACGGGAGGTAACAGAATGTCACACTGATGAGTGCAGGTGCTGTAAGGGTAACTTGGCTCTTCTCAGCAGCAAAACTTGGCCAGAGAAGACAAAAAGCTACTTCGCACGTTTTATTTCACATGTGAGTGAACTGGCATCCATTGTGTTTTGTATGGTTAGCTGACCTCAGCTGTTGAAATCTTAAGCACCGATGTCATACTAAATGGATTCTCACCAGGACTGTTGCTACAATCTCTTGGGCTTTAATGGGAGGGATTTAATGAAGGAGAACAAGGGGACTTTATATCCACTTCTTCACCAGTAGTGGTAGCCAGAAGGTTCTGCATCATGTGACTCATAGTGCATTCACACAGTTGTTCAGCTCTGCTTTCATGCTGGACTTGGACTAGCCACTCATTTCTCCTGCAGTTGCCCAAACAGCTGCAGCCCCAGAATAATCTGGACTGACTGATCTTGAAAGGGGAGCCCACAGTTCCAGCCTGCTTTTTACTGTGTGTAGTATATGCTTCTGAGTCTGCAAGTCACATGAAACAAAGTTTGCTGTAGGCCTTGACCTTATTGCATTGCAGTAAATTTGTACCTGGAGCACAGCTACCACATCTGATACAGGTCCCACCCTCTCCACACCCACTTCAGTGACTTCAGAAATCTGATTATTAATTATGTGCATGTTACTGGGAGTGGCCTAAATTTTAACTATTATTGTATATTGCATTTCTTTGATATCCATATGATGTTTATATTTCCATATGTGGGCACAAACCTGAAAATTGGGGCCTTTACAGAATGATTTCTACTAATACAAATGATTTTTCTCCTCTTTGCCAGCAATTATTTTTTCTTTTAGCTTCTGACAAAGCCACTAGTTCTCAGACAGCATGAAGAGCAAAAAGACAGTCTTCAACACTGGGCTCAGAAAGAACATGAAAGTGACCTGTTACACTATTCATCTTACACATAACCTAGACCTATCCACTTACCCATGAACATTTGTTTGGAGACAAGCAAAGAAGGGAATAGGAGGACTAGTCTGGATAATATCCATACTGTCCTTAAGTCAGTCCTGTTGCAGTTTCTTGGAAGTGTGATAACACAGTTGAACATGGAGTCAGTCAGGGTGAGTGGAGGGAGCATGACTAAAATGTTCGCAGTTGCCAGATAGCTAAGGGGCTGGGAGACTGCTTCATGGGCCCAGGGCAGTGCAAGTGGTACAGTCTAAGCAGATGGTTATGGCTTGCTCGGAGTGCTACAGATTTCTTGAGGATATGTTAGTCAACACATTTTAATAAACAAACAAAAACCTGCCATTTTTTTAACCAAAAATTGCCAGTGGTCAGTTGCACTTCTTGTCCAGTATTACTTCAGTGATTTTCTCATAAAGCTACTGAAATTTAAGATACTCTGCGTATTCATTTACTATGTTTATTTTCCCCACCATTTCTTTGCTTGCTTGGATGTGTGGGAAGTTGTCTATATTTGTTTTAAAGGTTTGTATCGTCTTCGGGTGGATCAATGTATGGACCAGAAATTGAGAGGCACTGCATGAGATTGCAGGGGAGTCTTAACAACTTAACGACAGACAAACTTGCAACACCCAACAAAATAAAATCCTATTCAGTTGTTCTTCACATGCTCCTCCTGCGGGCTGTCTCAGTCAGAGACCTGAACCAAGCTGAGCCTGCCTCCGTGTCAAAGTTGGTATGATACCTAGAACTCTTTTCAATGCTAAAAAAAGTCTTCTCTGACTTTTTAGGAGAGTAATCGTCCTTTTAGGTATGTGGTTTTCTACTGTTATTTTAGACTTGATCTTTTAATTAAGCCAAACTCCAGGTTGGAAGTAGCAGCTTGGGGTAGCCAATTATTTTGAATTTCCTTGGGTTTGCTCCCGTAATCCTTATGTTGTGTCATACATAATTATGTTAATGGCATGAAGTAGTGTACAGTTTTTCCTACATAATTCCTTTAATTTTGTCTTGGAAAATGCTAAGCCTGTCATAAATAAGATCTATATAATCCCTAGTATAATTTCACTTAAATATGATATAACCACTAAAAGTACAGTTTCATCAGGCTCCTTTTACTCCAGATTTTAATGACTGTTCTCTACTGTATTATTTATGGTTTAATATCAGCTATCGGTTACATGACTACAAAATCTATGAAAAAACCCCAGAAGATATACTGCAGGTATAGTAAAGGATTACTGAAAGGATTAGTAAAGGTGGATAAATATATTCATTACAGCAGCCACTTTGCTGAAATCATGAATTGAATGTCTGCTTTTTAGAAATCTGATCTACATCTCATTAAGTCAATTGAAGACTCACCTAAGTGATCTTTGGATCAGGTCTTTGGTGAAAGAAGGAAATGTTCTTGTGTGTTTCTTTCCAGTTTTTACGTGTTGTACTGGGAACTGGATTCAAAGCTGTTCAAGCCAAAGACAGTATCTGTAAGTATGCAGATCAAGTTATTAGGGAGTAATGAAATGCAGTCCACAAAAAGAGCTGAAAGATTGCAAGTGCTCCCAGCATGTCAATGCACAATTAGGATCCTTTTGTATTTTAGTAGTACATACCTATTTAGTAAACAAATATTTGCTACCCATGCTAAAAGTTATAGGGCGATTTCATGCCTAGGACACAGAAGAAGAGATCCACAGACTCATGAAGTTACTTCAGACCAAATTCTTTCTTTTAAAAGTGAATTATTTACTTAAACATTTCTGAATCTGGGTCTCTGACCTTTTGTTTATTTGTAGTTAAACGGGGATAATACTAATTTACTCTGGGTATTGCTTCAAAGCATACTTTTTAATATTTTTAAAGTCTCAAGATTCTCCACTGAAATACAAGATAAAAATGCAAATCACCAACATGTTCTTTTTGCCAGTGTTCTGTTGTGGTACACCTAATTCTTTTTTTCATGTTGTCTTTTTGTTTATAATATTAGGTACTAGCTTGAGTTTCAGAGGATAAAAGGCTAAAATGCCATAAATAATAATTTTAGTTAATCAGTAATTATGTTAATTAGCCAATAGGAAGGTTTTGCCACTAATGTAAAAACCAAACTTCTATTTCTTGGCCTCTGTTCAGACATTTCTTCCTATTGCATTTGGTATTTCTCATGAATATTGAATTAGTGAGTTCCCAAATATGACTCTGAAAAAAAATTCATCACACACAAAATGGAAATATGAAGTGTAGCCAAGATTCTCTTGGAACACTAGAAATGCATTCTGCTGTAAGTTACATCTCATGTAACCCTATGTAACCCTATGGAATCCATTTGGGTTTTGTAATAAACTGTATTTTTGTGTAATATTTCTAATATATTACTGGTATTGCAGTAATTAATATAGTGCAATAGTAACTCTCATTAGGAGTAGATTCTAGTATGCCAGATACTGTACCAGCAAAGCAGATAAAGAGGCAATATTTTTGAAAGTGTATAAGCAGCACAGGAACCTGTTCCACTTTAAAAAAAAATTAGGCACTTGGAAACCGCTATTTTAGTGAAAGCCCATAATGCATAGTAGTTTATCTGTATAATTCATTTCAAGAATGGAATAATGGGATTTCTTCAAATTTTATCCTGGTTAAAATGTTACAGTTTAAGTATAGAATTTGGAGACTTCCATAGACATAATAATGAAATTTAAAATTATTAATGTAATTAATGTACCCTTAACTGAGCATATCTGCAAAGGTGTGCAAGGTAGCTCTGAAATTGAAGATTTCAAATAAGATGACAAAGAAATTGCAAGAAAACATGGTCCAGACAGTATCTTCATTTTTCATGGCATTAACCTGATCCTAAATTTAAAATTTTATGAAGACTTGAAAAACAATTGTGATAAATGGGGAAAACAGATGGTAGTATGGTGAAACAGCAGATCATACATGTGAGAAACAGTGAATGTGTATTTCCTTCAGCTAACACAGGCCCAGAAGATCTCTTTATTTTTGGCATGCAATTAGCCCTAATCATGTGTTGAGCTATAAATCAGTGTCTGGGATTCCCAGCATCTTGTCTAAAGCATTTTATTATTTTTTTTTTGCAAGTACAACTACTGGTAGAATTGTATTTAAATGTATCTCAACTCTTCACAACCCTGGTCAGCAAAGTCATGCTGACAGAAATCTGCAAGATATTTATGACCTAAGGATCGGTGCTTTGCTTCCATAGAAAACAAATAGACAAATGGACAAAGACAAGAAAATGATGTTTATCACAAAAGTCTGCAGAATTAAGCTGTCATTGTTTTCTTGTCCCTGGGAAAGTAAAGCTGACGTATCTTACATGCTGTATAGAATCCTATGGACCTACAGAAAAGAAAGGGCAAACCAGGTTTTCCTTAAGGATGTTAAGCCTTATGGATCCATATGCCTTCATTGCACGATTTTAAAGCTTATATACAAGTCTGAGCTGAGCTTATTTTGGGAAGCGTGGTGTTGTCATTTGGATCATCTGGGCATATACATTACTGTGCCTGAGAAATACTGCTGGCTTGGAGGTGAGCTTGGCCTTCCTGAAGCCAGGAGGGGAACTGGAAGAGGGTTCTGATTCTGTAGCTATCGCTGGACTAAAGAAAAGAAGAAAGGCGAAGAGGGAGGTCTGATCCGTTTGTCTAATGATGCTAATGCTATAAGAGTGAGAGAGTATCTGTTTGATCATGCTGACGCATTTTGGCTCTTTTGAGTCATCGCATACCTGTGTAATGTAAGTAACGTGCACATATGTTGTATTTTTTTGCTGTGTATATTCATCATTTTCATTTCCAAGTAGATGTAATTTGTTGAGACGTATCACTAAAAGGATTTTTCTTCTGCTGTTGGTCATAGCTTGCTTATTACAGCAAGGAATATATGATTTCCTTTTTTTCCAAAAGTGTCTTTTTTGAGGGTGACTGTGTTTAAGGATTGTAATTGTGATTAGTTAAACAATGTTTTGTGGGGTTGGCCTGTCACAGAGAAGGCAGTTAAATATGCACATGCCTTATTATTATAAGGCAGGTAGTTTGGTCAGTAAATCATCAGCTGAGTGATTGCTTGTCTTGAGTATTTCTGTGTCTGTTAGATTTGGAGCTTTCCCTAGATGATGAGAAGACATTCTTGATGATGCTTGGTACAGGCTAACTCAGATGTCACTGGCCATTGGTTGCATAATCTCCATAACTCCAATCTTAGTCTAAGAAAACCCTTCTTCAAGGGGGCCTTTTTCAGTCTTTTCGTGCATATTGTTCCTCTTCCTATTCACATAGTAACCATTTTTACTTCATTTCGTCTCTGCTTTTAAACTAGTTCAGATGCACTCAGTGCTTTAAAAACAAACCTTTAAAGGCATTTCCCTTTATTTTCAGTGAGAAGCCATAGTAAATGCTATATGCTTTTAAGCATTCAAAAGGCTTTGTGGACTTTGCTTTCTATGTTGTTAATGCAGTTGGTACAGATTCAGCTAGCTTTCATGTGTAGCAAATTCATCATATATCTATTTTCTGTCTCTCAGCACCTCTGTTAGTTTGATGTTGAGCTCTGACTAGCTCTTTATATTTCCATGGTTACCGGTAGTCACAAGGTTTCTGTTAACCCCCAAAGGCAGAGTGATTATGTATTTTTTTGCTATAAGAAGCATAAAATTAACAGATTAGATGATATATATATGAAAAGATTGTTTTTAACATTGCAATAAAAACTTTTAAAGTTAATTGTCATTCACTCAAAAAGTGTTCGGGTCTTTTGCCACCATTATGACTATGTCACATTTTTTGTAAAGATGAGTTTCTATTCAAAAAACCAGAGGAACTGTTCTTCTTTCCCTTTTAATTTTGATTAAAATTTTCAACAGATTTTGAAGGCAGTGGATTTAGAGCAAGCAATGCAGGTTCAGACCTATCCTATAATTAAATAATCACCAACAAGCATTTATTATTAGTGTGTGTACTATTATTTGTTTTTAAAGATGGAAAAAATGGAGGTAAGAAGCACACTAACTTGCTGAAGAACACAGATGTAGACACATCCAAAGCAGACTAAGAATTTCAGATCTCAAAATGCCATATTTCTTTCTACCAGAAGACTGACAGGAGGCCTTTTCTGACTTTCAGATCTCATCTCTGGTCAAAGCCTAGATTCTTCCCAATAAATTATAAGTGCAGAGAGTTGCACCTTCTATGAGTGGATAAGAGATGTTACAGACCCTTAATAGGAGAAGGCAGCTGGAGGGAACAGTGTTTTTCTGAGAGGCTTTCTTTAGATAAAATTAAAGCAGTAGCAGGTTTGAGGATTTTTATAAAGAATAGACTTATGTAGCTGTGATTTGTTACAGTCTCTTGCCATGAAGAGCTTTGAATCAAGGAGAGGTTTCTGGATCTTCCCTGGACAGAACAGATAGTGAGTTGCTGAGGCCAGAGAGGTGAGAAGGAGTGATAAAAGAAAGCTGGAGAAAAGTCTCTAATAGGAAGAGAAAATCTTGTGTACTAAAAAGGTTTTGTACAGTGCTAGAAGCACTAACTGGAATTGCAGAAAGTGACCCTGCTAAATTGTGAAACAAAGCTCTGCCAGGGAAAGAGAATGAGACTCTCTGTCATCACCTCTATAGAGTTATTGCATCAATGCATACAGCAAAAGCACTAGAATCTTCCTAATCGAAGAGGAGAAAACTCCCCCTTTTCCTTTCTTTTTGGTGGTTTTCTTTTTAGCTGGAGATACCAAAATTGCTGAATCACCAAATCAGTAGAGGCATAAGCTGCTTCTATGGTAAAATAACTAGTAACACTGTACAATAACTAGTTGTTTAAATAGTACAGCCATAGGAGAAAGAAATATATTAATGGGGGAAATGGGCCAGAACACACATATCATATGCTATCTATTAATTTAAAAGATAGACAGTAGTAATGACACAACATTCTTTATTCTCAGAGCGTGTTATGAATGTTAATGAATGCACACCAGTGGAGTGCATGGGCACACTGGTTATATTCAGATATAATGTATGAGAAATGATAAATGTCTTATTATACAATGTATCTAAACACTTCTGAGCAGAAACATAGTCCAAGTATACATATGAACAATTACTAAGAAATGGAACAATAAGACTCTAGTGTGATAACTGTGCTGGCTACTCCCCATTGGTCAAAAGTGTAACTGTTATATACTTACACGTGTTAGATTGTCAGATAATGCACACATGTCTTCGATGTTTTAGGTGGCAGTGACAATTTCTTACATGTGTGGAACAGTAATAATTATGTATAGCACATGTCCAGACCATGCTTCCTATCTGACCGTCAGTTCTGTTGTAAGCCCAGGGAGCAGCATTTGTGGATCTGAACCTGACTGGCTAAGTTGTGGCCGGATGCCATGAGTGCCACCAAGCAAAAGAGAGATGATCTAGAAAGGGAGCATAATAGCAGCAAAGAACAGAGTTTGCTGACCTGAGTTTTTAACAGCCTGTTTCACGTACACCTCTGATTTTAACAGCTAGGTCTGCTGAACTGGATGCAAAGAAATGGCATCTCCTGGATCTCTGGATTTTCTGTCTGCCAGGTTCAAAGTTCTTACAACTGTGGATGCATTAGCTTGCTCCCAAGAAAGGTTTGGGTGCTTTTTAACTAAGGATTACATTTCTTAAAGTTGGTGGCTACTACTCCCTTCGTCATAGACTTTTCTCCTAGTAGTGCACTTATAGAGAAATTAAAATTTTCCCCAAATTCTTTGTAAGTTTATTGTTACTGAAATCTGAGCAATCTTGTTTAAACTTCTTGTGAGTACATCTGTAAGAACAGCAGTGCAGGATGGTCAGAATGTTCCACTCAGTATTTGCCTAGATAAAACAGCTAGAAAAAGAAAGTAGTTGGTAGGTGTGTAACTGGTTAGCATGGAATCATTCTGGAATCCTGCATGATAAAGTCCAATTATAATACAGCATGGTCAAACCAACTCTTCTGTCTCCAGAGTGGGAAAGTAATACCTCTTTGGAATTTAAATGGAACTTGGAGATGAATTAATTCTAGACTTACTATGCAGGAAATCAGAATACACTAATGTTTGATTAAAATATTCTAATATTTTCTAATAGTTCATTACATCAGTCTGAAGTACTTCTAAAATTATTAGTATTGTTCAGGCCTACAGCTGACTAGTAGAACTTGTGAGTAGCTTGTGCATCTATATGCATAAACATAAAGTTCCCCCCTCAGAGCAGTAGCTTTGGTATTTGCCTGGAAAAAGATATTGGCCTCTACATATGGCAAAAAGCGTTTTCTAAAAACATAATTCTCCAGGAAGTGAAAGAGGCAATACATCTCCTTATTGCCATCATAATCTCTGCTAGCGAAAGTCCTGACAAAGATAACATGAAGACTGTTTACTTTAAAAGCAAAGACAGATACTGTTCTTGGGGATGGGACGTTAGAGCTGATCCTTTTGTGCGTGCTTCAGATGATAGACTTGGAGTTTCTGACTCTGCTCACAGTTTGGGGTAAGTCCCTCTTTGGCATAACGCCTGGCCATACTGTAAACATGACTATATGAAGGTCTGTTTAGTTGTTTATAAGCCTTTACTAGAATATTTACATTTCAAATTCGAAGAATTTTGTTCTGTGGTGCCCACAAGAAGATTTGTTTGTTCTAACTGCTTCGATACATGCTCTCACTTGTCCAGCTATTCTCCGTGTTCAGAAAGCAAACTTCTTTTATTTTATGATGATATCTTAATAAGGTTCTAAACTCAGCTGCAACCCTCTGATTGCTGTGAGAGACCAAGACCCAAAGACAATCCTTTTTCAGGGTTGTTTTCAGAGTAGCAGGAACAGAAAATAAGGAAATATTTTTTGTTATAGAAAAATTTAAAAAGTAGGAGCTTTCTTGTTTCTTGCAATATTTTTCCAAGTTTCCTTTATATATTTTTGTTCTGCACAAGTATCTTAAAACCACTCAAAGCAGGTGACTTTCCCTGTTGTTCGAATACCTTAGCAGTGTTTATCCTAGTGTTTCACTGGGGCTTGCTTGCTTGCTGGAGCAGTTTCAGAGCTTGCTAGGACCCAATTGTGCAAAGCAATCTGCAATACTTACTTGTTTGTGCAGTCTAGTTCTGGTGGTAAAGGTGAAAAGGCTATCATAGAAGCCAGGAGGGAGGGTTTTAAGAGATTTTAATAATGTTTCTGACTCATGAGGGACATTTTTATATCTGTATGTTTGCATTTTTGTTTTGGGTAACAAGCCTAGAATTTATGAGTTACCTACAAGAATCATCTTAAAGGAAGAGACATGGGAAGGTGGTATCATAGTGCTGGGATAAAAGAAAATATCAGATGAAGTAAAACTTAAGATTTTTAACTTACCTAAGCAGGAGATATTACTCAGATATCTAAGCATGGGGTTGTCTCTCAAAACTCTCTCTCATGAGCTTTTTATTAAGGTTACACAGAGAAACTTAGATTAAGAAAAAAATATTTAGCAAATATAAAATAAAGCATTATTGAACACCTTTCTGCAAATAAAGCGATAGCAAAAACAGAACTGCAGTTTACTTTAGTTGCGTAAACATATGCTTGTATCTGTCTTGTGTTTAGAAAGATCCCTTTCTATCCATAAACACTTAATGAGTGATAGATCAGAATCCAGAGAAGTGATTATAGGAAAATTCAGTGCCCTGTAACCTCCGGAAAATTAGCCTATGGTCAGTCTGATTATTTTGTTGCTGCTGTGCACAAAGTTGCTTGTTTTTGTAATGTCTCTTGCATATGTTGAGAAGACCAGGAGGGGGCAGAACTGCATAAGTGAAGTCACTTGCATGGGCCTCCAAGACATCTGTATTGTGCAGTTAAATGAAAGTAAGCGGAAGACTGATCTATGAAAAAGATTTGGTGGTAATTGTAGTTTAATGTTCACCTAAAATCAATTACTCAAATAGTCATAAACTACTTAGGTATTTTCTACATAGGTCGTTTATTGCTGCTATGCTATCAATGAATATTTCTGAAGGAAATGCTTTCTGGGTTTTAATAGCATTGCTAGGGGAATTCAAGCATTTAACAGGACTATTCAGTGTACACTTGAAACAGAGTTGTCATTTTCACTATTGAAGGTTACTGTGAATCTCGTTTATTTTTGCTTTATATTTTTTGCTTCTAACTGTAGTTGGATTTCTCTTATGGTTTCTAAAGCAATTAGTTTGGTAGTTATTTTTTTCCTTTTCAGGTTTCGAATAAAAGGTTTTAAAACAAAGTGCCTATTTTTAATGTATAATAAAATATTAGCCACATTAGCTGTAAAACAGCTTGAAATCAGTATTTCTCTTGAAAACTTTAATGGAATGGAATGCAACGGTTATTTTTATTTTCTGTAGAGAACCTGATTTAAAGACCATTCAGTCAGAGTGATTTAAATCAATCAATGTATTTTGGTGTTGTGGTTTAACCTGGTAGGCAACTAAATACCAGACAGCTGTTTGCTCACACCCCCTGCGGTGGGATGGGGGAGAGAATAAAAAAACTCCCCCTGCAGTGGGATGGGGGAGAGAATAATAAAAAAAAGGTAAAACTTGTGGTTTGAGATAAAAACAATTTAATAGGACAGAAAAGAAAGGGAAAATAATAATGATAAAAGACTATACAAAACAAGTGATGCACAATGCAATTGCTCACCACCCACTGACCGATGCCCAGCCAGTTCCCGAGCAGCAGACCCCTGGCCAGCTTTCCCCCTAGTTTATTGCTAAGCATGACTTCATATGGTATGGGACATCCGTTTGGTCAGCTGGGGTCAGCTGTGTCCCCTCCCAACTCCTTGTGCACCCGCAGCCTGCTCGCTGGTGGGGTGAGAAGCAGAAAAGGCCTCGACGCTGTGTAAGCACTGCTCAGCAGGAGCTAAAACATCAGTGTGTTATCAACATGATTTTCATCCTAAATCCAAAACACAGCACTATACTCGCCATCAGAAAGACAATTAATTCTATCCCAGCCAAAACCAGGACATTTGGGTAAACTGGGCTGTTGATACAGTGTTTTTTTCAGAACAAAGGCTGAGCTTCTTCCCAAACAGTTTGCAGCTTGAATAAAGAGAAGAGTTTTTATTATTGTAGACTCTTTCTAGCAATAGGGTCTACTGCTTCCTGGGAATTAGATTGAAACTTACAATCAAAGAATGCTAATATTTATGCTCCAATAAAAATTATTCTTGATAATGGTAAGTAGTTTCTGCTGTAGTAAATCTTATTTTACAAGAAAGCTGCAAGTATTGGGTTTGAGCCTTTTGGTGACTGTTTATTTTTTAAAAATGGCAGGAATGTGCTTTAACAAGTTCTTGAGATCTACAGAGTAACATAGTTGGCTTAATATATTAACAAAATGAAATGGCTAATATGGTGTCATCTTCTTCATAGTCTGGAGGCAGAGTAGGCAGAAGGATTCTGGAGATCACTCAGTAAAAAAAAAAACAACACTCACAGTAAAAGCAAACCAATCTTTTGGAGGCATTGGTATTCAATGTTATGCTATGTTGTGGAAGTGCTATTTTAGGAATTACAAATAGTCAGTATTGACCTCTGTCTAATCTGAGAGAGAATTATTTGGTTTTTGTTTAAAATTGTGGATCAGGAATGCAATCTTTGATATGAAACACGCTTTGCAGATCATATAGGGGCTGTCTAAACCTAAAAACTGTCCCTTCAGCAAGCTGGAAGATAGTTTGGTCTTCCAGAATCTCTGTTCCAAAAGCGTTGTCAGTTCAGATCCTTGTATCTGGGCTTATTGGACCATTATTATGTCATCTGTATGAGCAATTTTGACTGCATCACTGTTTTACTAGATACTCTCTACTAATCTGGAATGATATGATTGCCATAATTCCTTAAAGTTACTTTTTTTCATAAACAGTGAAAATATTGCTAGCATTGTGACTTATATCCTTCTAATAGCAAATTACTTTTTATGGGTTGTGACCTCTGTTTTTGAAATTCATACAATAAACTCGTATAGTTGTGTAGTATTTTGATGCCAACCCCATTACAGTACATCTGTATCTGTGAGATACAAAACCAGCACCTATCTGATGTAAAACAATTAGGATCCTTAATATATTGCAGGCACAGAATGCACATTTTCCTGTAGAACCACGCATCATGATCTAACTGATTTTAACAGTGTTATTATGTAGGAGGACAAATCTTGAAAATCTGAACAGAGTGTAAACTGATGCAATTTGTGTTCCTGCATTTGCAAGCCAAACGTTTTGAAAGGGCATCCTCCTTTGGTTCTCAGCATGTGAACTTGACAACCCAAACCCAAACCTGACTATTCCTATGCCCAAGTTCATTTTCACTTCAAATCACTTTAGCAAAAGCATCCAGCTAAAGTTTAAAAAATGCTTCTAATATTAACTCTGTTCTTTGACAAATTCACCTGTTAAAACTTCCAATTTTCTGTTTAACATTTTCAACAGGGAGTTGTATTCTGAAGGCCAAAATAACACTGTACTAAAATCTGTATATAGGGATTCAAATAAATATAGCATCTTGAGCTAATTTTTAGTTGTTTGAAATGCAAATAAACACAAGCTTTACTCATCAGTGTAAACTTGCTGGATGATTCAGATTACCAGATGAAGCCAAGGCTGTAATTCTCTGAAAACATTATTTCGGGAATTGAATCTGATAAATTTTTTAGAGCCTTTTCTTCTACAGACCTAGGACAGTATTTGCTATTTTTTTGTGTGTATTCACAAGGATCTTGACATGTTTAGATACAAAGTGCATTATTAAACTTTTTGAAGTAAAAAAAATTGCTAAAATTAATATATCGAACCCCAAAAGTGAATGCTTATTTTTCGGTCACATTTACTGGATGCTGTTAATACTAAAGTAATATGGTTCCTGGGTTTGTGATCTGTGAAAGAAAGTAAAGCATACTGTAACTGGCAATTATGAAGGCTTGCATTTTCCCCCTCAGTTAAAATCATGGCTTATTTTGTAAGTCATCTATATAGTAAAACAGCACATAGATTTACAAAAATGATGGTTTCATATCAGGTTTTATATACAGAAAAGGTATCAAGTAATGTTTTCTGCTCAGACTTCTCTGCTTTCCGAATCTGTAACTCCTTGCATATGAGGTGCCACAAACTTCTTAAGTGACTATGTAGTTATTACTCGATCTTTTCTCTTGATAGATGCAATCCCTATTACCAGAGTGATAATGCTGAGCAGAGTTGAATAAAACTTCAGTAAACCGGGAGAAATTGGTGGCTTCCTAGGAGCTTTGGCTTCTTCAGAGAAACCAGATCATTTCTGCTCTGACTGGACCTCCTGTAGCCTCAGAATGATGAGAGTACTTTTTCCATAACTAGCTTTCTTACCTTGTTCCTGAGTCTCAAAAGCTCGCTGACAGTGACAAGTTCTCATTATTTCAGACTAGATCATCATGTGTTTTATCTTGCTTCAGCATAAGCAGGTTTTCTTTCCTTAGTGAGAAAATCACAAGATACAAGTTTCTCTTTGCTTTTTAGTGTGCCTCCTCCAGTCTGACTATAGTTTTAGTTGCATAATAAGTAAAGATATCCCTATGTAAATATTTCTTTTGGTTCGTGGCTTCTAATTCAAAATATTCTTCTAATATGAATTGTTAATGAATGAATAATGTTTGAAACCATGAATAATTATGGTTGATTTATTCACCTTACTTTCACCTGTAATCTGGCATATTTTATATTACCTGTTTGGAATTTTAAAACCTTATGAATTGCCTCAAGCATTTCCTCTCATGTTCTCCTTCTCTGTCAGATAAATTGCCATATAAACTAATGAACTGTAGAGAAATTAGCTTGCTGAGACCCTGTTTTTTTCACAATTCCCAAGATTTGTACTACAACGAATTATACAATTCATTGGCCTCTCCACCAGGGTAAAAACTTCATTACTAGCCACTGTCAGTGCCCTAGCCAATATTCAGTCACTTCTTCAAGTTAACTTAACCTGAAAATGCTTCTTGAATGAGTGGAAATTGCAGGGTCTATTCTCAGATACAGTGATTTCTGTATACTGCATCAAACCTAAAAAAAGTTATACTTAGAGTGGATTTTTCTTCTTGAATTTCCATCAGTGACTTCTCAAGAGTTGATTTAAAGATGTGAACAATAGACAGTAGCTGGGTTAGTCCTCTGTCATATTAAAATGTCAATTATTTTCTTCTTTTGAAAGACGGGTGTTTCTATAATAGGACTCTCTATTCTTGTATCTTGAAAACAAATAGAAGAGATGTCCTACTGCTAGAGATCAATAAGATTGCATCCCCCTGTTTTAGAACTTCTAGCATGTTTAAGAAAGATCAAAATTCTACCTGCAAATTTCTGCTATTTCTAAAAACAATAGTTTGTTCCTTCAGGGTTATAGAACATATTTGTTTTATTCTGTATCTGAGTAAAGAATGTGTATCTACTGTATCTAGAAAAGTTTCCTCTAAGAGCTTTTTTTTTTCTTTTAGCTGGATAGCTTTTACTGGAGTTGAATTTCCGAAGCTGTGAAGTCTATGTAACTTCATACTTTGCTTCTACAAGTCTTACATTTTTGACATGAAGTGTGAAATGATTCTCATCATTGTGGACACTACTTAGCCTTGCCTTTTAAAAGGCAAGATGCCCTGTTCAGTTTCCAACTTGTTAAGAGTTGCAAGGATAAAAATTTTCTCAGAGTTTAAATGAACTAGAAAACCCTCAGGTGCTTCAGAATATCACCTTCTGTCATCCTTTGTTCATGACTATCTGTAATTCTGCCTGCTGAAGTATCATCTCACACAATTTCTACTAAGCCACACTTCTCTCCATTTGAGATCAGATATTCTGATCCCAAGTTGGCATTGTTTTCGGCTTGGGGTCCATTTCTGAGTGGTAAGTTGCTTAAAAGTTTGCTGCTTTAGGGCAGCTGTGGTTTCACATATGTTCAGGAAAAAATATAAAGCTTTTATAGGGAAATGATACTGTGATGTTTGTTATGAAACACAAGGAAAGGATCGTGCCCAACTGGAAATGCTTTATCAGATGAAAAAAAAAAAAAAAAAAACCAAAACCAAAGAGGTTTCTGGAGTTTCCAGGTTAATTTGCATTAAGGGTGTGAAGTCCATGATGGAGAATTCTGTTGGTCTGCAGAGGTGTAGGAAGGTAGTTCACTCTGTTTCCTTCCTCATTTAGCCTTTGCTTCGGCTTTCTCCATTCTTGCTGACTCCCCCTCTTTCATTGTTTGCATGTGCACTCTTCTCTGTTTTGTAGTATTTGTCCATTTCTGGGCAAATCCATCAGGTTCTGCTGTGCTAGATCTTATCGATAGGATGAGATGTCAATCTAAAATGGACCAATTCTGTTAAGAAGCACTTTCTATTATTTGTTGGAAAACAAGGTGAAACTTACGTTGGTCAATTCTACTTTGACATTCTTTCTTCTGCTGTTGCTTCAGCATGTTGGGGATACTGCGTGAAACCAGATAACAAAATGGATAATGACAAAATTAATTTTGCATGAGATAAATGAAAGCTTATAGGGAGAAAGTTGTCTTATATGAGATATTCCTGCTTTAGGGAAAAGGATTGGCAGCTTGACAAACCGTGTTGTTTATTCACTGAAGAAGTAACTTATGTCTTTGCAATCTGGTTAACATGCTCAATTTAGAACAGTATCTAAATACTTGTAAATGAAATGTTGATTTCAATTTTTAAAAACCATGGACTGTTCTTTTTGTAAGTAACAGACAGATGCTAAATCTTTTTGGTTTTAATCTAATTGTTTCTGTGACTAATATTTATGCTAGCTGTTTACTAGCAGTATGTCTTATTTTGGCCTCTGTCCACCTGAATACTGGCTAGTTGCTTTTGTTTCAAACACTGTGTAGCAATGCTGAAATTTATCTGTAATTGGCAGTATAGCATTGTATATTAATTTCTCCAGTGCTGAATAATTTTTTCCCTCTTCATTTCCTTTTGGTCTTCTCGTTTTTGTACTGTTACATTACAGTGATTAACTTTTTCTCTTTCCTTTCTTTTTGATGCAAAGTACCCCTTGGCTTGTGTGTGTGTGTGTATGTACACACTGCCTTAACTGGGAAAAAATTAGAAATTCGTCCAGCTTCACTGTCTCGATGGTGGAGGCTATTTTCAGACTGATAAACTGAAATAAAATGTGATTGTTATATTTTACACAGAGACAGGAGGTTAGAATTTAATTTCACGTCTAAGTTGTATGGAATAGTTTTGTAGAATTGTATGAAATTATATAGAAATTTTCTGTCCTTCAAATCTAACTTACCTCATTAATGGTAGAGATTTTTGCCCCTAAGTCACTCAATTTGTTCTGAAAATCCCACCTACCAGTATTTGAAGAATTAATAGTTTCATATAACTGCCTTCAAGTTGTTGTTCTCTGTATTTTAAGATCAGTTCATAGAAGCAATTCTTAATTTTTGAAAGTACAGGCATTCAAACTAAGAGTAAAGTGATAGAATCAGATTGTGTTATCATCTGATTGGGTATTACCAAACCTTACAAATAGTTATATAGTATTTTTTAGTTCTTTAGATGATTCCCTGTGAATCATACTGTTCATATTCACTATAATATTTAAGCATATTTTTGAAGGCTATGAAGAAAAGAAAAACTGGAACTCAATTATATAGTATATACACTACATAATACATAAGCAATTTATCCTATAAATAGAAAATAGCTTTTCTGAAATGAATGTTTTTATAAAGATAAATAATTCCCTTAAATTTTTATGATTAAATTTTTATCTGGGTAGGCTAGCATTTTTATTCCAATTGACATCTATTTTTAAAAAAGCCAGATGTAATAATTGTTTGTAGTATGGCTTTTGTGTCATATTGATGCTGGAATCCAAAATGCTGAAGATGTTTCCTTGTCTCTAGTTTTACTCGTTCAAGTACGGTTTGAAAATTGCAAAAGCAAAAAGTCTTGCTTTTGCTTTTTGGTAATTTGTAGTTTTAAAAGTTGATGAATTAAGTGCTATTTACATTGTAATTTTGGTATTTGATCTTGAAAGACTGTAGTCTGTGATAATCAAAGTAATGTGAATTTTTTTAACTCTCTGGGAATGGTCAAGTCTTTCTAGCCTGATGATTGGAAGGAAATCTGCAGTTGTGTTTAATAGTTTCTGAATGTAAGCATTTTATATGAAACGTTGTTATGCTGAAGGGTCTATGTTTGCATGAACAATTTTTTAATATTTGATTTTATCTCAGGAAATGTGAATAGCAGCTTCTTCACTGGGTTTGTGAAGTCAGGAATTTCATAGCTGGCCTTTACATCTGACTTTACTGCCGGATGTGGTCCTTTTAAAGGCAGCAAATTTGCTAGGTCTAAAACTTAGTAGTATCATTACTATGAAACACAGTGCTTTAGGGACAGGAAAACAGAATTAGTCAGATCTGGAATATTGACACACATATTCCTGATTAGTAATATTTACTGAAAAATACCTATGTCAAATTATTTCAAAACATTTCACTGGAAAGATATTATTCCAGATACTTTTTTTATAGAAAGTTAAAAGTATGAATCATAATAAAATCATTTAGGTTTTCCAATAATTATTTATGTATCTTATGCTTGAAATCTGTTCATATCTTCTTTTCCTCCTTGATTTACTATCTGCAGTATTTCCAATTTTTTTTCACTTTTCGTTTGAATGTACTTATCAGCTACTAGTATGGTTACTAAATTTTACTGTATCACATGGGTACAGCTGGCATCACAATTAGATGTCTTATTTAGCAAGCAGAACACCTGGGCAGTATCTTCAGGTTTACAGTACCTTACACATGTGATTATTAAGTACACGATTCTGAAGACAAATGCAGTCTCTGTCGCTAGTCTGGACTTTCTGGTGTGGTCTTATTCCACAAGCACTGGTAATTTTTTCGGTGCCTTCTATGGGAAGTTTGTCTCAGCAGGCTAATGGTCATAAAAATGAGGGTGGCACAGATCTGCCATTCCGCCCCTGTGAACGGCATAGGGCCCACTGCAGCATCAGCCGTGGCAAAAGTCCCCTCTGTCCTGCCCATGTGCTGCCCAAAACTTTCGTCACTAATGTCTTTGAAATTTTTGCTCTATGTTCTACCGCATTCTCAGGTAATACGTGCGCACAAGCCTGAAATTAAAAAGCACTGCTTGACTTGTGCTTCAGTTCCAGACATACTTGTTGCAAGCAGGGGCCCCTTTTCCTCTTTCCGTAAGCTAAGAAAAGTCACTAGAGTTTTCCAGGTACCAGGCATGGCTCAGTGCCACCACATCATTATGCAAATTCAGGGCTTAGAGCAATCTTGATAAATGGTATGTTACATACATGTGAATAGTTAACAGTTCTACTTCCTCTTCTTGTTTCTTTTGAAGTGACTCCCTTGTGAGCATCCCAGCAATGACAGGTGTCCAGTGGGTTCCTGGTACTTTCAAGCAACACTTTCTCTTCAATCAATTATATCCTTAGTTTAATGGCTTCTGACAATAAACTATTTTGGAACCTCTTTCCCAACGGTTAGAAAAATGTGCTGGTTTTAAAAGTGTCAGGCTGTCAGCTGTGCCAAGAAATTCCCTGGCAAACAACTAATTACGTCCACAGATAGAGTCCGACAAAAAATTTGCTTCAAGCCACAAGTCAGAGGCTTAACCATTGTTTGTGTCAAGTTACTTTACAGCTTGTGCTTTCGGTTAGTTGGGTGGGAATGTGGCTGTGAAGCAGTGTTCTTTGTTTGAGACACAGGCCCCCGCTTTAGCCAGCTTATAGAGCCATACGTAAAATGGCCTCTTTGCTTTCACTTAACAGGATGCTGTTCACCTTTCTGCTCTGCTGAGCACCATTTCATGACTTCACAGCCCAGGAATTAAACCCAACACACAAAGCAGCTTTGCCAGTAATTGTCTGCAGATTAAATTAAATGCCTGTTCTCATACAGTGTATCTGAATTGTATCAGACCCACTTCTCAGTTTACACACTTGTTCCTGTCAGTAAGAGGCAGCTACTGAAAAATGTTGCAGTCCTTGGGAGGCTGTCTCTCAGTGATTTGGTGGCAGTACTAGGGATTTGGTGTGTTCAACATGGTGCTAATTCTATTGTGTTTCATAATGAAAAAAAATAGCTTAGTCCGCTAGTATAACACCAATGTATTTTATTGATGGTAGCTATTCCCAGTAGCTCTGGTTTATGCTGTGACTTCTAAATCCCCACTGTCACTGTTTGGCAGTTTGAAATTTTGGTTTTATTTTTGTTCAAAATTTGGAGGAATGAGTAAAATTCAGATTTTTTTAAAATGAGGTAAATTGGTGTAAAATAATCTTGACTAGTTTAATTAAGTTGTGCCTTTTTCTTTCATTTTTGTGCAGTGCGTTTTCATATGTGGAGAATATAAAGCTATTAATTTCAGGAAGAAAACATTTAAATGTAACAACATTAAAGAGCTAGTCACTTTCTGTTGAAGTGGATTCATGTATGTATTTCTTCTATTTTTATTTTCTCATGATTGTTTACTGTATAACCGAATTGTGCAACTGCTCCAGAAATTCTTGACTCAGAATGTGCTGCAGCCTGCTTTTTACTTAAAAAAATTATCTCACTGCTGACTGTCCAGTTGGTGTAACTGATGAATAAGAGTTCGGGGCTCATCATCTTTTTTTTGAAATTTCACAACCTCTCATTTCTCATTAACAGTACGCTTCATGGTTGCCAAACTTACTCCACCAATCTTTCAAAGACCAGCACATTATCACATTACTCAATGTAATCTTTGCATACTTTCTCTAATGATGTTGTATGTGAAAGTCATCTCAAGACTTGAGTTTGGGGCTGTTTTGGGTAAAGATGCAAAGAGAATATGGACTTACCTTCACATTTCTTAATGCAGGGGAGTCTGGTGAAAAGTTGACCCTAACTCATTCAGCCTCAGTCAGATTGTACAAATGCTGCTGAACTGTAATGGTCTTATTTATGAAAAATGCCAAAGATCACTCCTTCCAGAAGAACAGTGTAGTCTTTAATGACCAGACAGCCTTTGGAGTGAGTTGGTTTTTAACATTAAGGTTTTCATTCCTCCAGGTTTTAGCATGTTCTTGTGAAACAGTTTATCAATGTGACAACACTGAGTCATTTTAAAAGTGGGTCAAGAATTAAGGTACTTTTTTTGAATTGCACACTGTTTTCTAGTCAGAAAAGGAGATAGAATAGACTTCTGAAAATTAAGTGTAGGTTAATTGTTTTCTACTAATCTTTTAATTTTTTTAAATAAAAGGATTAAGCTTTTTTAATTGCATGGAATATGAAACTACTTGCTGAAGGAAAACAAACTTACCATTTTTTTTCTTTAAAAATTGATTGAAAAGATTTCATGCATATCATGCCAGGAATCTTGTGTGCTAGCATTACAAAGAAGACTTATAGTAAATGAAGTGTTTTATTTACTGCTGTACACTCATCTTCAGACCACTTTTTTGCCTTTGTTTTAACTGATAGTTCTGGAAATGACTGCTGAGTAAGTGGTAACACAAGATCCTCTCTGAGGGCTACTGCACTTAAATATTTTGGCAGAAGGACTTTCTTTCATTCCAAAATCATGGCAAGTTTTCACAAAATGGTTCTAAAATGAGAGAATATGATGTATCCTTTCCTGAACAAAATGCTGAGATCTATCAGATGAGTATGAGCACACTTTAAAGTCATGGTTTTGTCAGAATTTGGAGAGGAAGATTGCAATATAGCACTGGAAGTCTCCATCTGTGTAATGGTGAATGAAGTTTTGTCAGCAGCACAAGGACTTCAAGAAAGAAAAGGAAAACATGACAACTGTATTTCTACCATGACTGTGACATCAAAGTACTTTCTTAGGAAACACCTGAGGATGTATGTCTTATGTCTGCAGAACCAGCTGCATAGCCTCCGTCCAGCACGTCATTTGTGTTCTCAGCCTGGCTTTGCCAAAGGTATCTAGTTAGGAAGCTGCAAGTACCAGCAAAATGAGAACCCGTTCTAAAACATTGTTACCTGAAATGCCATGCTATCAGGGCGGTATGTACACAATCATACGTATTACTCCACATTAGACTTCACTTCATTGCCTTTTACTTTTTTTTTTTTTCCTTGCTATTGCTAATATGGTAGATTTACTTCTTCCTACTCAGTCTCAGTCTGATTCAGCCTTTGTTCTCCATTCACATGACCAGAACTCTCACTCAGGCCCTTATCATTTCATGTCTTGACAACCCCAGTCATCTTCATTCTAGTCTCAACAAATCTGGCTTGCAACATATGTGTCTTTTTAAATATTTTTCTTCCTGTTATTTTGATGTTCTACTGTTTTGATGTACTGTGGGATTATTTGCTTTAACTTTCTAGACCACACCTTACCATCTTTTACACGCTTGAACTGCTGACTGTATGGCATCTGCAATGCCAGTCCTTATTGCCCTTTTAAGTGTTTCCAACAAGTATCTTTAATTTTCCCCCTATGCTATTTAATGCATGATATTAACTAAAAATCCTCAGTGCTATCTCATTGGCCTTTCATTGCTTCTTAATTGGGACCTCTAAATTCTACTGCAGTTGGACTATACAATACTAGTACTAACCTATCATAATACTTTACAAAGCATGTGGGAATTCTTGGCTACTACCAAATGATTGTCTGGGACTACATTTGACCAATACTAAAGTCAATATGACTTTTATTAAATACACCATAGTCATATGCCTTAAGTACAACTTATCCATTACAATGTTATTTGCATTAAAGCTTACCAGAGAATGTGGTAACTGAACATCTCATCTACATCAGTCCATCTAATGTACTTTTCTTGACAGTAAGTTGATAGTAAGAAACTACTTGGTATTTTTTTTTTGTGCGTTAAGAATAACAAGTAAGTTTTTTCAGATATGGCTATGGTCTTTTTCCTTATGCATGCCAGTATAGCATAAGCATCTAATTGCTACTTAGATGCCTCAGGCTCCAAGATCCACAGAACCGCTTACCAACAGCTTAAAAACAACAGACACCCAAATTCCCTGAATGTTATCTATTCTTTTGGATACCAAGTTAGCTAAAAAGTTTGCTGTGCAGAGTCAGCTCCTGTGCACCATGCTGACATGCAGCTCTGCAGCTAAGCCCCTTACAGGTTTGAACACAGTGTTCATCTGTCTCCCTCCCTCCTGGTAGAGTTCTCTCTCCAGCACAACAAACAGTGACTTTTGAGGCTGACGTGCTGCATGCTCTTCTTGGGCATTTGGGTTGGGTTGGGTTGGGTTGCGGTTTGCTTTGAGTTTTGTAACCGTGAGGAAAAGGTTGACTTGGCTTAGGTTCCTGGTGCCAAGAGAGGATTTTTATTTCAGACACAGGTAAACTAGGCATGGAGCTAGATATGAACTGGCAAGTTATCTTCTCCTGTATTTTTTCTAATGACTGGCAGAGGCAGCTTCTTCACTTTACTTTCTGTCCTTGATGATCTCTTTGTAAGGTGGTTCACTTTGCCCAGGCATTTTGTGCAGATCCTGGGTGTCCATCTCAGACTGCTGATTTTCGTTACATTGCAGGACACTTACAATTAGGCATTGCTGTGTTGAGTGGAACAACACCAAAATGCTTTTGTGGATTCTGGCATAAATCTCTTCTGAGAATGAGAATTAGGGTCATATTTACAAGGATTTAGAGGTGTCTAATGATGAAGATAGTCAACTAATAGTATTTCCAAAGAAGTATAAGCAGCTTATATTGTTTTTACATCATTTGCTGATTTCCCAGTTTTCTAGGTCCCTCTCCCCTGTTTCTGTCTGCCTTTGAAATCCCCCAATTTTGTAAGAGGCAAAATATTTGGGTGATGAGCAAGTGGAAGGGAAATTTATCTACGGTTATCTATTTACGTACCACAGTGGCTTTGAAGTCCTTCATTACATGCTCATTAGTTCATGTTACAGTTGATACCAAGTTAATCCTATTAGTATTTAGTATGTTACACAGCTTTGGAAGTGATAATGTGGGAGGCTTCTGGTAGGAAGTACTTTGTAGCCTTACATTGCTATGAAACATTTCTTCTTATCTTCGTTCCAAGCTGGGAGAAGGAAACCATGGGTGAAGACTCTTAGGGATGATGAAAGAGATTACATTATTACAGAAAACAACAGTATTTTTGTTAGAAGCAAATGTCCTATAAGCTACCATAAAATAGTAATGTATTGAACTACTCTAAGTAAATTTCCCAAATAGGGCAATGGCAACTTCATAAGTACTTATTTCTCTTTCTAATCAATGATAGCATGATCCAAGAAACTATTTCCCAGATGCAATAAATCTTAGCTTTCACTTCTGATTTAATTCTAAAGAGTGAGCTGTATTGAACTTCTCTTAAGCAATTTAGTTGAGATTTCTGTTTAGCCTGGACAAGATAATCATAGAAACTAAGTTTGGAATATCATCGTTAATCACTACTGTGGCAGAGGAGAAGAAAACAGAATTTTAAGTCAGCAAATTTTAATATGTTTAAGTTGCAATTGTATAACAGTACTATATGTCAATGATTTCTGATAACTTTTAATTGTGGAAGAACCTATAGGAAAGTCGGAGGTTTAAATATGCAGATAAGTATTGGACCAAGAATTAATGCAGGATTGTATGAAAAGTAGAAAGGAAGGAAAACATGGCAATAAAATCTGGTGGGATAAAGGCTGTCTATAAACATTCCCATGTCTGTAATCATTAACACATGCAGTCTGTGAATAGTCTGCAAAGTTTTTATTGCATTCTGAGACTATGCAAAACTGCATTAGAAAGTGTTTAGGTATAAATTTAGCATATTTAAAGAAACAGTCCTTAAAGAATATTTGGGATTGCAAGCTATATTTGTAGACAATGTGATAAATGCAAGAGGGATGTCTTGTGAAATGGACCTGTATTAAAGCTTGATCACTGCAAAATAAAAATCCAGTTAAGGCATTGAAAAGATAAAGAAAGACCATCTGTGAAGGAATTTGCCACAGATCTAATGGTAAGCTAATATTTCAGATAAAGTGGGTACTGTATGTTGCAGGGGATGAAGAAGAGAAGTTAGAAATCGTTTTAGATTGAATTTTTGCCAGGAATATGAATAAACTGTATAAAAGCAATGGAAACAATGCCTGTAGTCAGTTAAACACATGGCTATAAACACATTCTTTCTTTCTAGATGGTGACATTTCATTCCACCCTGTTTCTGCAAATGCTTGAAGCAATGTTGTGGGAAATGTATTTCTTACCCTGAGACACCTGATTTCTAAAAGCCAGCAGTGACCATATGCACTAAACATAATTTTTTTCCCAGAGATTATATTACTGTGCATGGGATAATGAGTTTCGTGTGTTGGAGCAGAGATAGCTTTTGTATTGCTTAACTGAAGACTGTTTTCCACTAAGAATCTGATTCTTCGTTGAATTTGTACAGATGGAGAGAGATAAAATCTGGTGGGTTTTTTTTTTACAGGTAAGTCTCCAGGTTCTTGTAAACAAATTCCTTAACAAAGAAAAAAAAGATTGTATAACTTCATAGAGAACTAATCAGGAAGCAAGGCTGAGTGGTGATTAGAGTGCTTCACATGGCCTGGTCAAGGTTAGTATAACAGTATTTTGTCATGACCTGCTTTGTTGCTCTGGCTACACAAACAAGGCTGCTGAGGAAAACTGAGACATTTGCTTAGAGCTTAGCCTAGATTAGATGAAGGTAATAGTGTGGTATTGTAGGTGCTTTCTCAACTGCTGAACTTTGCCTGTGCAGATTGATAAGTTATGTAAATGAGAGCTTGATTTGTAGATTAAAAACTTCCAAAATTGTCCCATTAGTAAAGGTAGGAGATTTTCTCATTACAGTACCTATCAAAGTCTTATGAGGAGCTGCTGAGGGAACTGGGGTTGTCTAGCCTGAAGGAAAGGAGGCTGAGGGCAGACCTTATTGCTCTCTACAGCTTCCTGAAAGGAGGTTGCAGCGTGGTGGGTGTCAGTCTCTTCTCCCAAGTAACAAGAGATAGGATGAGAGGAAATGGCCTTGAGCTATGCCGGGGGAGGCTTAGATTGGACATTAGGAAAGATTTCTGCACCAAAAGGGTTGTCAAGCATTGGAACAGAGTGCCCAGGGAAGTGGTCACCATCCCTGGAGGTATTTAAAAGGCATGTAGATTTGGCACTTAGTGATGTGGTTTAGAGGTGGACTTGGCAGTGATAGGTTAACAGTTGGACTTGATGACCTTAAAGGTCTTTTCCAACCTAAATGAGTCTACGATTCTATGATCTTCTGCAATGTAGACCTAATTTATTCAATAGCCAGTTATCTAATACCTAGCAAGTATGCTTCAAAGTAAAAACATAATTTAAATACTATTTAAAACCCTAGATAGTGGAGAAGAGCCTACACAGAAATCTTTGATTCTGTGCATTTTACATGAGCAGCTGTGGTCAGCATGATCAGGACCAGTAACTCCCCTGAAATGTTATTTAGATCTGGTCTGTCTGGAGGTGATCAGGAAAATTAAAGGTATTAGGACTATATGTGTGATTGAAGAATTTTAAATCCCACCTCTTACTTGCTTTATATCCCCTTCTCTTCAGTAAGCTTTACTAAAGATCTTTAATTGCTTAGCTTACATTAATATTGTGTATCTCTGTAGCAAAGAGCTTGCTGTGTAGTTATATATTCTCTAATTAAGATAAAAGGACTGAAAAAGAACAAGTAGAAGGATCCTGTCATGGGATACAGGAAGATAAAATATATTCTACAAGGAACTTAAGTATGATAATACACATTGAGATTATATGTTTCATCTCTGTATATAAAATCAGCATCCTCCTCATCACATCATTCTACTTTTTAATGATGTTAAGCCTACATATATCACATTTTTTTACTTCTGTACTGGTAATATTATTTCAAGGGTGGCTCTAAATATGTCCCAGTCTTTGTAATTGGCTTCTTTATTTTATCTAAGCTTTTTAGGTATAGTTAAATATGTGTCCTATGATAGTCAAAACTGCAGGTGCCACCTGCCATGTCAGGGCTCATAACTAATCCAGTATTTGCTGGTCAAGTGAAAAAATTTGGTATTACTGTAAAGTAAGCTGCTTAAGTACTTTGTTGCATCCATCTGCTCTTTTTTCTTTTCTTTTCAAAATACAGGCACATCCAGACCACAGCTACTTTTGATCCTGTCAGCTATTGTTCATGTTTAACAGAGAGAGAGAGAGGTATGTTGCATGAATGACACCTGAAGTTTGATTTCATTGGCCAAAGTGTATCTCTCTATTTTAGTATGGTTTGTTTTGTTTTGAGTTTCTCTTATGTTCTTGATATCGTGGGAGTAACTTTAGGACAACCTATTGCAGAATGTCTCTACTCAAGTTAGTGAAATCAAGGGACATTGCAGGAGACTCATTCATTCAGATAAAGCTTGCAGAACTAGTCTCTGAAGCTTTTTTCCCCCATATGTTTTGCTTGAAGCTGTTTTCAGGTACAAAGCCTTGGTTCTGACCTTTGTGAGGAAATAATGAATGGTAGACAGTTAAAGGCCAAATGCCAACCATATTTGTTACCTTTTGAAATACTGCTTAAGTAAATTAAGTTTGTGAGAGCCTTAGAACAGCACTTAATCCAGAGGTGGCTGTATGCAGAAATTGCACCATCTTTCACAGCAATTTTGGTTTGTGGCTGGCTGATCTATGAGCCACAGTAGTCAAACTGAATCCAAAAGAGTTATTGTGGATTAGGTTAGATGTGACTAATGTCAGAGGCTGGACCTGAAGTATGTATATGCATGTATCTCTGTTCTTTGTCTTTTACATTTTTTCTTTATAAAAGTCTGCCCTAATATATTCACCTATTTTCTGCCTCTTTCCAGCCCTCGGTGGTGGTAAGAACTGTACAGGCCTTAATACATGCTATGCAATTCATGCAGTATTTGTTCTATTCTTAACATGCCTGATTTATTTTATATCACCCGATTTGCCTCTATCTACCAAGGTACTTATGGATTCCATAGTATAAAAACATTCCATAGTATAAAAAATTGCTGGCATTTAATTAGTGTCAGTACTGGATCTATGTAAAACTAAAACTGCAAAAAAATGTACTTTGTGCTGTGCATACATAGTTTGATAGCCCAACAAATCCTTTTCTTTAGGAACAATTATCTTAGATGCAACAAATGAGATATATTTTTCAGTTTGAACACAAGTTCTTAGTCATTGAAGAGAAAATGGAAGGGATTTGCTGATAACTGGTCCTATCAAAAGAGAACTCAAAATATAGGAACTATATTTCTGCACTGATAGAAACTGGTATAAGATCTGGTTTGTCTTATTATGGAAGCCTCTCAGATTTTTTGTGTTGGTCTCAAAGACACCCAGCTCAAAATTTGATGTCAGTAAGCCTACTGGCATTTTACAAGCAAAGATGATCCCTACCAATTTCAGATAATGCGCTTAAATCTATAGTTCCAAAGAAAGACTTGTTTTTTAATAGTAGTAATCCTTTAATTGACTGGGTGTGGAAACACCACAGGGCCTCTTCTGGGTTCCCTGGTGAGAGGCTTTCTGTGTGTAATCTGTTGCAGATGTTTAAAAAAATGTTATAAAGCTCAGTAAGTTTTTAATATTTGAATATTTGTAAAGCTATTATGTCCAATACATTTAATGATAGAAATGCGCTTTATGCAATGGATACTGAGGTGTAAAGTATTGGATGAAATAAAAGAGTTAAACAGATCTTAGCAGAAAGTTTTGTCCATTGGGAGAAACAGTGCTTTAGAACTGTATATAACGAAAATATAAATTATTTTGGAAAGGGATAGAAGGTAAGAATATAGGCTTCTTCATTTTTATTCACATTTATCACCTAAGAAGTTGTTTAGAGAAACTGTAAAGCTGCATTCTTTTTCTGTCTTTTAGACACTAATAGCTTGTCCTTTCATGGGGCTCCAAACTAGTTTCAGATGTCCTGCAAACAAGCATGACATATGTGTAATATTAAAATATTTGCTAATAATATTGCTTGCTATGCTGTCTTTTTGAGCACTTTAGAGTCAAAGTAGTCTAGGAATAACCAACAACATTTTTTTGACACACAGCAGGTTGAACCAATAGAAAAATAAAATTATCCTGGCTATCAAGAGCTGGAAACATTGTATTCGCTTAGGAAATCTTATACAGTATCTGCCAAGTGTGTGATCATACTACAGTACATAAAAGTGCACTGAATTGTACCTGATTCAGAATAAAGTCCACTAAATACCAACCTTAGAACTTTTTTGCAATGTAAGATATCTACAGGTAGTGAAAGTATTCTTTCCTGGAGTTCTAAAGCTCATTTTACTTGACAGTTGTTGACTTCAGATGGAACTTCCATAGCAAGTTTGTAGTAGGACTGGCTAGAGCTAATTTTAAAACTGAAAGGAAGTACTTTAAACACAGAAAATATTATTGGTAAAATAGGGCAAACATTTAAGAAGAAAAACTACCATCAAAATTTTCATTTTAGTTTACTTTTTGTAACTAAATTTCTGCATTCATAACTAACTCCTGCACTGTCAAAAAATTAAGTAAAAATATTGGTATAGCTTTCTTTCTGTTGATCTTTTAAAATATATTTTAACTAAATAAAATATGGTAATTTCTCTCAACATGAATCAAGAGATAGTATATATATTCAAAAGCATCAAAGTTTTGATGCTCCTTCCCTCTTCCCCCTCATTTCTTTTCACTCACTTAGGTCTTTTTTTTCTTAAGCCTCACAATTCTGCATATTAATTTCTTCTTTTTTTTTATTTGTCTGTTATGAAGACTATTTTTCCTTTCCAAAGCAAGGAATCATAAAGAATAGCTTAAAGTCCAACCTACTGTAGATGGCTGGCTGAATCACTATATCATTAAATCCCTAAAATACCTTTTAACAACTGAAATCTTTAACACAAAGAATAATTTTAAACTTCTTTGCAGTTTTTTGTTGAAATATTTTATGATCCTTTTGTCAAATACTATATACAATTTTGCTTTAACAGTCTTTTTCTTGAATTAGAGATTAATTCACTGTTTAACATTCCCTATCTGTTCAAGATACTTCTGCCAAGATGAGAGATTTTAAGAGAGAATATTTCATCCTCAGTTTTATATACTACACCATTGCAAGTAAGCAAGATTTTTGTATTGTAACAAATATGTGACAGATGCACCTATTTCAGAAGCTATTGATTCTATAGGAATATACTGGGTTTACAAGTCTGAATTGGGGAAAAGCTACAATCATGTCAAAGAACTAGCAGGAAAATCCTTATATGAATGTTATGCGCATCTTAATTCCATTTCAGACATTATTTTCTAGCTATTACTGAAATTGGTATTAGTGAAGACTAACAGCTTGCCATGATGGAAGAAAAGATAAAGACATAAAATACACTTGATTGCACTGTGCAAATATTCAGTGCTGTAGTAAGCATCTGAAAGACATTGAAAGCTGTCCAGGACAGCATTCTGCTTGCAAAATAACTGAAAAATTTAACATGCAGTAATATGAATCCTGTTTGGGGCTATATAAATGACTTCCTAATTCCACTGAAATTATCAAAGATAACACTAAACAAATTCTTAATTTCATGCTATATTCTTTCCTTTTACATTTTTGAGACGTTTAGACTAAATCAATTCTGAATTGATTTAGAATTTAAGCAGAAGACCAGGAGCAGGGTTTTTTTCTTCTGCTCAGTGAACATAAAATCTGTGGACTTCCTTGTTCAGCTTCCTCACTGGTGGAATGGGAATAATACCATGCTGGAAATCTTTTTAGAGTTGAAGTTTTTGAGAAGCTCTGAAGATTAAGTGCAAAGTATTATTATTCATTGGTTTCGAAAGCTAATCCATGAGCAAAAAAGAGGAGTAAGACATGCCTGGAGGAGAAAATAGTAGTAGTGAGTGTATTTTGGGTTTTGAGTGTCTATCAGAGAAGAAAAACAAAGCATAGTGGATGCCTGTGTCTGAAGTTAGCTCTGGTGCGGCATAGCTATGTAACCTTTTGTCAGACCGCTGTGAAACAGTCAAGTTGTGAGAAAGAGCTGTGAGAAGTAGAAGCAACTAAATAGTGAGAAAGAACTGTCCAAAGCCTCACCTGGGGCTTCCAACCTTACACCTTTGCCCACTGACTCAGGAGCTGCATTTAAACTTGGGACCTTGGCTTCATGGCTTGGCCTGGCATCTGCCTCATTGCTACAGACTTGTCTGCAAATCTGGACTCTGCTGGCTCTGTTACCCTCACTGGACCTGCTTGGCTGTGCTTGTTTGAGCAGTGGGGACTGCGTACCGTCTCGGTGAGGTCACTGCCCTGCCTGCTCTGCTATCACCCTCGATGCCTGGCTTGCCTTCCCTTATAGAGCAAGGACAACTGGAAATGTGAGATCATCGGGCAGTATTTGTTTTGGAGCTGAGAAAGTACTAGAAACATTTCTGGCTGCTTATGTCTTTAAACCACCTTTTTTATTTAGGTAGCATGCTAGTTTGCCTGTTGTTCTATATGCTGCTTAGGCAGGCTAATAAGACTCAGCATATTCTGCTTCTTTCTAACCATGAAGACACAGTCCTGGTCTTCTGCATTTTTGTAAACAAACTGGTAAATATACAAATAGTCAGATGGGCCTGGATGTTTTTGTAATTTAAGTAGAAGCTCATCTGAAATACAGGTAGACATAGAAAAGAAAAGCATAAAGCCAGAGGTATGTTCTACCATAAGTTATATAGAAAAAAATAAATTTGATATAGAGAGTAGCCATTCCCCTTCTGTGCTGCTGTAGCGCAATGATCTCAGAAGTCTTAAGTGAAGAACTACTACTTTGGATGTTTTTCATTCCTATTGACTGATTTTGGGGGAAATTCCTTATAAATCAATATTTTAATTAAATTGTTAAGGTAAATCTTTTTAGTGTAAGCATAGCTGATTTAATATAGATGTATATCTTCTGCATGTATTTTCAGATTAATCATAAATTTATTTTCTGAAAGATGGAATTCTACATGTTTCAACATGAACTTTTGTTTTCGTGCCAGAAAAGTGAATTTTTGAACTATGCTGCTGTTTGTAGCTGTTTGAGAAGCAAAGTAACAATGTAGACATATGCATATTTATGAATGTACATATTGCTTTGAGGAAATGCCTGTATTAATTTCAAATTGTTTGTGAAATACTTCTGTTTGTGAAATTCTATGGTTTTACCCTTAAGTACTTGGTTCTTCTGGTCTTGTTTTATTATTAAACACTGGAACCTGCAATAATTAGCCAGACCAATAGTAAAGGTAATTTTATTTTACTGGATGTTTCATTTTGCTCTGTTTAACCTTAAATGGAGTAATGTGGTAGCATAGATTCCCTTCACAAGACACACCAGATGTACAACAGGGTCTAGTTTAGCCATTACATTGGCATTTGTCCATCTTAGAAAAAGGAAAAGAGAATGCCTATACTTAACAGAAAAAGGCTGTATCTCATCTTACATGCCTCTAAACAAAGCATTATTTGCTGTCTTTCCAGTTTTTTGCCTTTGTTTTGATTTTACTTGTTAATGACTCCAGTTGTACTTTTGCATTTGGTCCATCACCACAGAGGATCTCCTTCTTCATTACGGATAGAAGTTTCTCTTCACCCCTAGTTTAGTGAAGCATTGCTTCTCTGGAGTCTCGGTGGCTCTTCATACTCCCAGCAGCACTGCACACTCACTGCCTCTTCTCTAAATCCTTTACCACCCACACACCATCAGTTTCTTACGGTTTTTCTGCTGCTCAGCCTTTTCTGTTGACTAGTCTGATGCTTTCAGTCTTAACTCTACTGACTGGGACTCTTTGACTAACTGCCCTGCTAGGCCTTCAGCTCTAGGTTTCTTTCCAGCTTGGAGTCCCAGGACAGCTCCTGCTTCACATAACGCACTGCTTCTGCATGTTCTTGTATGCTTCTTTATCGTCTGTTTGCCACATTTAACTCCCACTCTTGGCTTGAGTCACAAGGCTGCATAGATTTCCTCACACTTCTTCACTTACTTTTCTGCTTCTGTGCCTTACTGATCCCTCTCCTGCTCTCTTCTTTCTGTCTTAACTTTTCATCCGTCTCTATGTTCCTCTGTCTTCCTATCATCAGGAACATAGTCTTGCTACTAGCTCCTTGTCCATTGCCAACCAATCTCCCTATTTCTTTCCCCTCTAAATAATTTCTGGGCAATATGCCGTACCCAGCTGTCCTTTTTCTTTCCTTCTTTCGTTGATCACATTGACTTGTGCCTCATCGTAAATTATTTAGTTGAAAGGTGAGAAATTTGAAACCAATAGGAAACATTATTTTTGGGCAGCACATTGTTCATGGAATGTCAATATGACCTGGTCTGCGTTTCCTTTCAGTCAACAATAAATCATCTGGTGATGTGGATAGGAGAAGTTGGATGCTCTAAAGTTGTATTACTCTAAAGCATGTATTTATATCATGCACTGTTCAGCTGTGGGACTTTTTCTTTGTGTTAGACACAGACAAGCAAGCGAGACCTGGTCTGCAGTCCTACGTGTTGAGAAGAACACATTTGCTCTGACTTTTAATAACTTCTGTCATATACTTTATAGTCTATAAATATCTTCCAAGACAGAATCAATTACCTTTTAAAGGAGATATGAATAGATTACAGAATAGATGTTGCTATGCATTCCTGACATTCTGAAAAACTATATGTAGCCAGTAAAACTGCTATGTTTTCCTCTAAATGTTAAGGCAAAACTTATAATTCTGGTCATAAGCTTACATTAGGTTTGAAATACTTCAGAAGAGATAGCAAGTAAAGTAATTCTATGAACACCTACAAAAAACCTTCAATCTGTGCTCTTGTGTATAATTATTGTTATGCAGGCCATGCAATAAAAACAGCAGATAGCTGGATATGTTGTGGCTTACTTGTATGCACATACCTTTTGCAGTACTTTTGTGATTCATGGCCTTGTTCTAGGATAAGTTCCCAGTGAACCATTCCTTTTCATTTTGTAAATGTGTGGTAGCCCAGATTCTATTTTAGAAAAGCAACTTTTTTAAAGGCCCTCTCTGAATGCAGCATGTTGATTTTAGATTACAATTTGCACATAAAAGTTCTTTAACTACCAGCTCTGCAAACTTGCTCTGGTTACTTGGAGTCAAGGTTGTGCAACGTTCAGCAGTAGAGATACATCAGAATGTAGGTACCAGTCGCAGAAATTGCTTCACACTGCTTGCAGACTTGGGACACTAATTAACAGTTCTGTTAATAATACATCAGACAAAGGAGCCATGTAAATAGGTAAGACTAAATGCACGGACAGCAGAAGTTTATGGTAGGAATGTGCTATTTTTACACAAACACTTCTCTGACTACGTTACCATTTCAGTCTTACTAGTTTAATTAAGAATGAAAAATCTTCCATTTTAAAATATGGCTGACAGAAAATGAGTAGGGGTGGGAAGAACTTTACAAAAGGAGAGGGCAGGGGAAAGGAAGAACAGGGGTATAGGTATTCCCTGGCAGATGAGTTTTTGTACACACAGCATGAGTCAATACCAGCAGGGGCCTTAAGTCTCCTGAATCCCTCCACTCCTGGTAATTCCACTCCTTAAGTGTGTGGGCAGCAGCAAGTCAGAAGACATTTTCCCATTGAAGAAGAGGAAAGAAAAATCTGCTGGGCTTTACTCAGAGCCACATTAAAAGAAGGAGAGCTTGCTTCCTCGTGACATTACTTGTCACTGTCTAAGCATGTTATCCTTAGTGTATGCTAAATCATTTGCTTTCCATGCGTCATGGCTCTGGAGCATGGGAAATAATATAAAGACCGGTATTACAGTCTTAATGTATGAGAAGAGTTTCTGACTATTAGCTGAATTGGCATGGATTTCTTTTTCTAGCAGTGAGCATCACTCCATGGTCTAAAAACAGTTAGGAAAAAATAGTATCACGGTTTATTTTTATCACAGGTTTGTAATAGGTGACATACCTTAGCTGCTGGCATTTCTTTAGATCAGTGTATTTTGGCAGAAGCTTTTGTGTCTTATATAGACTGTGCTGTATGGGATCCCAGCTACCATGACTTTGGAAAATACCCATGACTTACATATCAACAGATATCAACAGACTATTGACACATCTCATTTTATACCTGTCAATGTGCTCAGAAATCAAGTATAATATTTCCCCAAACATTTCTGGACTGTTGAAGAAGTATAATGCCCATTTCAAATTAACATCGACGATGTTTCAAATAGACCTACTGTTCACATTGCAGCTGGTTTAGAGAAGGATCCCTGTACATCTGCCATCTGCCAAAGACCATAATATGTTTTGTAACTGGCTTTTCTTATTAATATTGTAGGCAGCAAACCTTGCAGATAGGGCAGGAAACAGGAATAGGATTCACAGTCTGATCCTGACTCTGATGGTATTTTGTGCAACCCTGGGAAAATGGCCTAAGCTGTCTGGCCAACTGGCTTCTTATGTTGTGTAATCAGAACCATTTTGTACTCTTTTGCCATTTTCTGTTGGGAAAAAAAGCTACACGTCTTTATTTAAAACATGCTGTGATGAAAAGCTACCTATGTACTAAAATAATTAATGCTCTTGTAGGAAAATTCAACTACATCTTCGAAACTTTAAGATAAAGTGAGCCTTGCTTATAAGGGAAGAGGGGATCTTGATGATACTCCTGCTTATCCTTTAGTTCCTACCATAACTAACAACAGTTGACTGTGATCCTCAGCCTGATACAGTCAGTCAGTATCGCTAGCGGAGAGCGAAACAAAACTTTGGTTACTGCCTTCTAAGCAGACTCTCCAGTAACTATTTTAACAGTCCTTCCTCCCTCAAACAGCAATGCTTTCCCACAGAAATTTGCAGAGAGCAGAGAATTGCTTTATACTAGTTAGTATTTAGACTGCAGTTCAAGGCTTTGAGATTTTTTCATCTAGCACTGATGATATCTCTTTGTAGCTCATTAAGCTCTGCAACCAAAATGAAAGATGCCAAAGGAGTTGTCTGCGAAGCAAATGCACGCTTGCTTCTTGCTGTGGTGTTATGGTGCGCTTAATGCTGTGTGGTTATCTTGAATGATAACGCATTTGGCAGCACGAAGACAATATCTCTGTGGAGATAGCAGAGAGAGTTTTTTTCAGTGTGAACTCATGTCACCCTTCTTTTTTGTAGCTTATTGTCTGTTGATGAATTTTAAAGAAGCCCTTAAGGATCTGGCACAGAATAAAAGCATTATGCTAGCTTCTCAAGTCAGACTATCCCTTCACCTTACTGCACACCCAAACCTGGTTTGTGTTGCTTGTTTTTCTCTCAGCTGGACTGAAGAAGGAGCTTGCATAAAGAAGAGTGGACTGGAAGTTGTTAGTATCATTGAGAGTCACTTTTTTCTGACATTCTGATTTAAGATATTTCTGTAAAATTCTCTCCACCCATTACAGGTAACTAAGATTTAGTGCCATAAGCAGCTTAAGTGGGTATGCATCATTGTAGTACCTCATGTAGACTAATCTTCAGAAGCAATCAGTTTGTTCTGTTAAAATTAGATGTACCTAGGATGAGTAGGATGCAGGCTGGACGTAGCTACTAGTTTCAGTCTCAGCATTGCTGAAGTTTTCTTGTCAAACTGACAGTGTTCTGCCTCTTTTCCACATATCACGTTTAATAAGAATATTATCTGTACAAGGGGATACTGCTATTTGAAAATCACAAGTTGATTTATATTATTATAAGAGAAAATTTTGCATCTATTTTTCACATGATTTTTAAGTTCTGACATAGCAAAGGCTGTTTCCCTTCAGTATCTAATCCTGCAAGTACCTAAGACCTGCCTTATTGCTTTTTCCACAGCCAGTGATTTTACTGTCACTTTGTGCTCCATTTTTATCAGAAAGTCTAGTGTAAGAGATATTCACTAACCATTCGACAGCCATAGCAGATTTACAGTACTTGTACTTTTGGCAGTGTTATCAACACATTTTCACATTTTTTTCACACATTGAATCCTTGATAGCTGCCTTTGATAGTTCTGGCATAGAGTATTATGTGGTAGAGAGGGGTAAGAACACCTGGAGCAAGGAGAATGAATAAGAAGCAGAATTCCTACTTGGAACAAGCACCTCACACTGTACAGGCTTTAACACTACTATTACCAAAGACTTCTTATCTTTAGTGCAGATAATCTAGTAACCAGCCAACAAAATAGCACCACTTCTACTGTTCTTCTCAATCTTCCCACCCAGCTCTAGGCCCTTATGACTCCC